>CM042017.1:32124149-32351649 GCA_023525715.1 Cichorium intybus | reverse complement strand
GCTTAAAACCTTTCAGTGGTATCAGAGATTTGGCTGTTTTTCTTGTGAATTGCTATAACTGGTTATTTGGCCAAGGGATATTTTCGAAATATAAACCCTTGGGAGGCCATTTACGATTTTGGTGGCTAGGTTTTGAAAACCCTAGCCTCCACCCCTTATTTGGCGATTTCTTGCATGATTGGAAAGTAGGTTGTTATTTTTTGTAATTGTGATCTATTAAATAACTGGAAACCTTAATCCCATACATGCTATTTTCGAAATTAGGGGATGAGATAGGTAAATTAATTTGATTACTTTTGTGATGTCTATCTTGATTTAATTCATTTAATTAATTGTTCAATTAAAAGATAAATTAAATCACTTAAAGATTTAAATTTCATTTTTAAATTAAAAGTTTAATTTTCGAAAAATTAAAAGATTAAATCTAGATTATTTTAAAAGTTTAAAATACATCTTATACATAGTATAATTAAAAGTTAATATTATTTGTATAAGATAAATTGGTTAGTCTTACCGTTAGTAGGCCTCATTCACAAAACTGTCATATAAAGATGGTATAAGGAGACTGCTTATAAAATGGTAGTCTAATGGGTGTCCACTCTCACCCACCGCTCTCCTGGTCAGTCTAGTGTCGTTAGCCGAACGGGTTTGATAGGACCGCTTAAGCCTCTTAAAAGTATAATGCTATTATTGAAAGTACTAGAACAATTTATAAAAATCTCAATCTAGTTACTTTTAGGAAAAAATGTGAATTGATGCTAATCCATGAAGTTGCACATTGCACTTTATGAAACATTGGTGGAGCGTGTGTGGATAACCGGCACACCAATAGGGGTTCATAAAGAGTTGCAATGGGTTTCTCGATATTACCATTGTTGATGGAGCGTGTGTGGTTAACCGGCACGTCAATTAGAGATGGTAATTGACTTCGAGAGTACCAAGCTAACTTGCATGGTTATTCACACCCGGTTTGTGATCCTCGGTATCCCAGTCACAAACAGTGGGGCATATCTGAGATTAAACATGCCATTGAACAGTTCAATAAATCTCACAAATCTAGGAATTTCATTAGACTGAAATTGATAAGTGTCTATCTACCTTAATGACCATTATGTTATGATTACGGCATCCCTCTTCACACCATAGTTGAGGCATTTTGGATCCTAGCCTTGTTAAATAATAAATTGGGTAATTATTTAAAATGATTGATTAAACTAATAAATTCTATTTCCTATAGATGTCTAAATCCAGTGTCGATTCTCTCCCTTCTCATCCTTCACCCATTTCAGAGAGCCTCAAAAAGCACCTGCTAAATATGGAAAGGCTGACTGCCCTGAACCATAAGGAATGCCTTCGCAATTGGAGACTAGTTCTCGTTATTGCTGGCAAGCTACATCTCATTGAGTATCCGATCCTGGTTCCACCGAAACATGTCATCACAAAAGGTCTTTATGATGAGCATGACCTCTTATTTGATGAATCCGAGGAAGTTTGTGACCTCATGCTATTGACCATTAACCCTGAGTTCCGCAGGGATTTTGAATCCCTGGGGCCATATGAGTTAATACAATTGGTTAAGGAAAAGTTCCAAGAACCGGTTGAAGACGAACGAGCTAGGATCTTCAAAAGACTTGCAGAGTGCAAGCTAAAAGAAGAAAGTAGCATGGATTCGCATGTTCTCAAGATTGAGGGATACATAGGCGAATTGTACAAACTTGGTCACCCAATTAATCAGGAGATGGGTGTTAACATCCTACTAGCTTCGCTGACTAGTAGGTACGATCTGTTCATTCAGACGTATAGAAAGGAAGACCAGAAAAAGACTCTTACGAAAATGCATTCAATGTTGACTTTGTACAAGTCACTCATGGACAGGCATAGTTCCACTGGTTCGGCTACTTCTGGATTGAGTCCAGTGAGGAGATGCAGCAAGAAACGATCCAGATTGTCTGGACATGTCTCAAACTGGGAATCCATAGGATCGGATACAGTCACGGAAAGATTGGAAGATGCTCCAAGGTCAAAATCTTTTGGAAACTCAGGTATATCTAAAAACTTCGAAACTCCTGATCCATAATTCCTTGATACATGATGTGATAGTCACATTTGGTTTGTATGCATGGAATCAGTAGGGTACGGGACTTTGGCGCATAAGAGCTCATTTGGATTGGATCTCCAGCTCATGCAGTTTTGAAGTTTAGTTAGATATTACAATCTTGTTATTAGCTTATTAGATGCATGCGACATTGTCTATCATATAATACATTGTTCAAGTATTTATGTTTTAATAAAATGTTGATTTCTTTTTAACACATGGTTGTTTAAATTATCCTTGAAATGTTGTATGAGTGTGTTAATTGCATGAATGGTAATGACTTGAAATGTTGATGCATCCAAAGTGTTTGGATTCATGAATTGTGTCCTCTATGATTGTTGATGGAAATTTTATAAGGATCAATTCAACCAAAGGTCCAGTTGGACTGGACTTTGGAATCATTTGACTTAGAGTCACATGATGAATTGAATTCTTAGTAAAATCAATTGTGGCAAGAAATGAATCATCCAAAGATCCAATGGATAGGATTTTGGAATCAGTTGACTTAGAGTTAGGTGATGATTGCAAATATTGAACAAATTAACAAAGTCATAAGTTTACATAGAGATGTAAAAGACAATAAGATTAGGAGCAACGGACACATCAGTCACTGTGTATTTCTCGAATCTTCGAAAAGAACACAATTAGTTATACTTCACGATATTTGTCAATTAGTATGACGAATATGACTTCGCCAATCAGAATAAGCGATTGAATTGAAACCTTGAACAGTTCAAGGACTTCAAAGGAAGTATAAGATCAACGGAACCTGAGTAACATCATAAAACTGAGAAAATATTTCACAGTTTATTCTCTTCCAAGAACATTAATGGTTATAATGTGTCTTAGGGAAGATGATGGAGCATCAGTCGAAATAGTTCGATTCTCGATGTATGAGATACATCTTCAATTAGTTTCCGATGAATAGAATACTCAACCAGTCAGACCATAGAAACCATATTCCGACCACATCTTAGACTAAGTAGGTTATACAGACACTGTCTGAAATGTAAAGTTGGGATCGTCCCACTTGTACATAGAAAGCCCAGGGTCATGTACCGTTCGTCCGAACCTCATGACTAGCCTGAACCCGATCAGCAATGTCTTTTTCACTGGCTATCCCGCTGAACCTGTGAAAGAAGAGCCCTTTTAGAAAGGTGACACGCCTAGGTCGTCGTGCGGTAAAAAATAAGAAAATACCTAACACACACTAGTATAGCGGTAGTCAGGGTCGATCCGCAGTAGTTACGTGGTTAGGACAAGATGACAGTATACCAACTGTAATGTCACTCTACAGTCAGCGGTATTGTTTCTACTTTCCCAAAAACCAATAAAAGCAAAAGACCAACAAGTGCCAAAACCAAATCAAACATGAACTAAACTAACTCAAATAAAATCCTAGACTAAAGTTCCTTACTGAAATCAGAAACTAGGTTCAAAATCCAGAAGCAAACAATCAATCTAGTACAATCAAACACATCTTAACATCAATAATGCAAAATAACATCAAACCGAATGATTACTTTCATAAATCAAAAACCAAACATCAAACCAATATCCAAACACTCAAATCAGATCTAAAATACCAAGTATTTACTACTGAAATCAGAAACTACAATTCTAAACGAACATCGAGTAATCGAGAGAAATCCCGATTGCGGAATACCTCGATACAGAGTTGATAAAACAATAGAAAAATTAAATTACTAACCAAAATATTGATTCCCACTGAAAAACTGACGAAATTGTGCCTTCGGATCTCTCCTTCGCGTCCCGGGATGAGTGAAAAGTCGGACGGGACTCCGGTATTTATAGTTGTGCAAAATTAGGGTTTACGCGTCGCGGCCACTTAGAAACCGCGACGCGCGTGTTGCCTTATCCTGCAATCTCGGAATTTGAAATTCAAAAACGAAGATTTTATCCGGTCGCGAGATAGCGGCGCTATCTCAAGAAATAGCGGCTCTATTGTCGATAGCGGCTCTATCTCAAGAGATAGCGCCTCTATTTCTGTCAGCAAACTTTTTGCCTTTTTCGCTCCACAACTTCTCCAGAATTGCACTAAAACCCCTGCATTTACACTAAAAATATTTCCAAGTACTTTGGAACAAAAGTAAGTGATATTAGCCAATTAATAATGATAAATTAACTAAAATACGACTAAACAATGCCTAAAATACTTGATATTACTAGGCGTTGTCAAACATCCCACACTTGTGCTTTGCTTGTCCCCAAGCAAGAGAGTTTTTAACAAATTCTAATTAAGACTCAAACAATTTTTGAATGCGTTCAATTTCAAAGCTTATTGCCTCAGGAGTTAGAGTGAAATAGTTTGTGAAAACATAACTAGAATATCTTTTGGAATTCATGACTTTCTAAATAACCCTTGATTACAAATTTTCTGTCCACAACGAAGTGTACGTACTCATTCAGATTCTAAAGGCCATTAAAGAATTGTCCATGACTTTCGATGTTGTCCGTGTAGCGAGCTTTCAAAAATAGCATCCCAGACCAGACGATCTTAGGTGGTAAGGTGCATAAATGCCTTTTTCGAGGCCACCCTTTTCGGACCTACCGGCTCGAACAACAAAGGCCACTGATTGACAGTCCTTTCCTAAATTCCAATCCTAAAACACTCAAATCTTCTAACTTCTAGAACTCAACTTATTTGACTAAACAAATAGCATGCTAACCACTAAATAGTATTTCATGAAAAATACCAGTCCTATAACATTCAAAAATTATTCGTTTCAAAATTAAAGTCTAATAAAAATTTTGAAAAATTGCTAAAAATTTGAAAATTGACTCATTTCCCGCAAAAATTTCAAAAACACACTCTTTTGACCGTCCACACCCCACACTTAAAACCGTACAACGTCCCCGTTGTACATAAAATGATTTCAAAACTAGGGAGAAAGAGTTACCCCTTAGGAACGGTGAATTGCTTGATTGTCGGGACCATACTGTAGCAGGGTTGATTGTTCGCGTCATTCACGATGAAATCCGGGAGTCGGGGCGCAACAGTAAACACGCCGGCATAACACGAGTGTAGGGGTACGGTGACCCCACACTTGCGTTATGCAACTCCATCAGTTGGTACATCAATCACAGTTTGGCAGATACTAACAACATATAAAAAAATTTGCAAAATACACTAAAGAAAATTATATTTATTGCGAGTTGTTGTCCTTGCTGATTCCTCGTCTCCGCGACGCCGAAGTGTCAAAGCCACGATGCATAGATGTGATGAAATCATGTGTCTGTCGATCAAGTTCGAAGGTCCGCGGCGCCAAATGAAGATAACCGCGTCGCGAGTATGCACGAAAAGCTCCAGATTTTTCGATTTTTCAATTTTAGCCCGTTTTTCAAATTGATTGCACCAATATGTTCCTAAACTAGAGACTAACAAAAGCCCTAAGTTTAATTTCATAAAAACAAGCTAAAATTGCCCTAATTTCTCATTTAGGTCAAAAAACCCCAATTATGAACCCTAGATTTCTTGATTTTCGATTCCAACCTGTTTTTATCAAATTGAGCACACTAATAGCATCCTAAACTAACCACTAACAAAATCCCTCTATCAATTTCACGAAAAACAAACCACAAGTCCTCCAAATCGAGCAGAAACCCGAAGAACCCTAATTTTGACACTAATTTCACAAATTTCTGATTTTTGCATGTTTTTGTCAAATTGAATATACCACTATGTAGCTACATGTGTGATTAAGAAACCCTAGGTGGTAATTTGTCGAAAAATAAACAAGAAATCGACCAATTTGAGCCGATGGGTTCGGTATGCCGAAAATCCCAAAAATGGGCCCTAATTTCTCAATGCTCAAATCCGACTTGTTTTTGCTCAATTGATTGTACCAACATGTTGCTAAAGGACCTATTAACAAACCCCAAGCCTCAATTTGATGAAAAACACCATCGAAATGGCCCGAATCGGGGTCAAAGGGTGCGAAACCCGAAACCCCAAATCGGCTCTAAAATCTCAAATTCAAGCAAGTTGTGCAATAAGAACAGTAGAGGGATGTTTAGATACGTACCTTTGATGTTGAATTGAAGTTTGGTTTGATTAATTTCTCGAAAAATCGAAAATTTTGTGGTTCTTGGTGGTGTTCGGTTCGGCAGACACGCAAGGGGGAGGAGGAGCTCAACATTAGCGACGAGAGGGTGGAAGAGAGTTGACCAGCCTTTGACCAGAGGTTAGCGTTACTAACATTAAAATTAGTGGCACTAACTTGTAATTTTCCATTTTTTTTTTGCGATTTTCCGTTATTTTTAAAATCCGTTCGACCACCCCACACTCGAGTTATGCCAGGACATTTTGAATAATTTTCCAAGTGATATTTTGACAAAATAAAAACTAAAAAAAATAAAAAAATAAAAACTAAAAATACTTACCGAAATGCCGGGTTGCCTCCCGAAAGCGCTTCTTTGTTCGGTCTTTTAGCTGGACCGTCTTTCTGCGGCTACGGTGGGTCGTACACCATTTGACTCCACTGAATTTCAGTCGCCACCGTCCCCTCGCTGATTCCATACTTCGATTTCCCCGGGTCAAATGGTTTGCTGGTTCCTCTGCTGCTGCCGATTGTCGTTTTTTGATTATTTCGCGTGAATGCTTAGAAGTAACTTTAAATCTCCAAGCTCGGTCTATCCTTCGGTATCTCTTCAAGATTACCGGCTTGATGTGAAGCGTGCCCAGTGCTGCTCCCAGTAAGTGTTCCCCAAGTTGTTTGTTGCTCGCATCTCGCATGGTGTCTTCATTTTGCAATTTTGGCTTGCAGTGCCAATAGAAAATTTCCAATCGAATGGGATCGGAAGGCAACATATTGAGATGCTCCCGAATGTCCTCATCGATGGTATTTATCACATCTAATTTTCTATTCATGAATGGATCATGAGTGATGATACAATAATATTTATTATTTTCAAAAATCAACTCGTCGGTATCATCATCTTGATTATCGTCCGACAGGTGGATCGGGACCAAGAATGAGCGACTGGTTTGATCTGATGGTGGTACAAAGTCACCCATCATCAGATCCTTACTTTCAAATTTCTCAAAATTTTTAAAAATTATAGGGTCGGGGGTAATATTGTCATCTACACCCACTTCCCCAATAGTATCAAAAACTTCAACAATTTCGGGACTTGCTGGGCTGGGATCTGTACTGTCACTTACAGTCCCCTCCACAACATCCTCATCAATCAAATCGTCTGGTGATGGTACAGATTCACACATCACCAGATCAACATTTTCAACATTTTCAAAAATATCAAAATCATCAAAAGCTGTTAAGTTAGAGGTAGCATTGTCACCTACAACCTCTTTCTCAACAACATTTTCGACCCTCTCAGTGGTCTTTTTACTTTCCCACGGTGTATGTCCTTCTATCACATATTCAGGTGATGCAAGTTCACACACATTATTATTGGTATAAAAATCACTCGCCTCTGGTTCTGGCGAAGGTGGTGAACATTTCCAACTTTCCTCTAACCTATCTAAAGAAGCTTGCAATCTTACAAGAGCATCAGCCTGGTCCTTCTACTCTTGGTGAGTGTTATACCAGAGTACCCAAAGTTAGGCCTAAATTGCAGGATTCTCAGGCTGAGATGACTCCTCGGTCCATCATCCATTGTCATCGGATGATCCATTGTAGCAATCATCCTCGTAATAGGTGTCGGCCGAATTTTCATAATATTCATAATACTGATCCGGGTACATGTAATCGCCCAATCAGAAGACGTACACATACTAAAAATCAACAAACTAAAATCAAACATCAAAAGAAACAACCCTACTGATCGTCTATCCTAAGCGCACAACTCCCCGGCAACGGCGCCAAAATTTGACATGCCTAGGTCGTCGTACGGTCAAAAATAAGAAAATACCTAACACACACTAGTATAGCGGTAGTCAGGGTCGATCCGCAGGAGTTACGTGGTTAGGACAAGACGACAGTATACCAACTGTAGTGTCACTCTACAGTCAGCGGTATTGTTTCTACTTTCCCAAAAACCAATAAAAGAAAAATACCAACAAGTGCCAAAACCAAATCAAACATGAACTAAACTAACTCAAATCAAATCCTAGACTAAAGTTCCTTACTGAAATCAGAAACTAGGTTCAAAATCCAGAAGCAAACAATCAATCCAGTACAATCAAACACATCCAAACATCAATAATGCAAAATAACATCAAACCGAATGATTACTTTCATAAATCAAAAACCAAACATCAAACCAATATCCAAACACTCAAATCAGATCTAAAATACCAAGTATTTACTACTGAAATCAGAAACTACAATTCTAAACGAACATCGAGTAATCGAGAGAAATCCCGATTGCGGAATACCTCGATACCGAGTTGATAAAACAATAGAAAAATTAAATTACTAACCAAAATATTGCTTCCCACTGAAAAATTGACGAAATTGTGCCTTTGGATCCCTCCTTCGCGTCCCGGGATGAGTGAAAAGTCGGACGGGACTCCGGTATTTATAGTTGTGCGAAATTAGGGTTTCCGCGTTGCGGCCACTTAGAAACCGCGATGCGCGTGTTGCCTTATCCCTCAATCTCGGAATTTGAAATTCAAAAACGAAGATTTTATCCGGTCGCGAGATAGCAGCGCTATCTCAAGAAATAGCGGTTCTATTGTCGATAACGGCTCTATCTCAAGAGATAGCGCCTCTATTGCTGTCAGGTCCAACTTTTTGCCTTTTTCGCTCCACAACTTCTCCAGAATTGCACTAAAACTGTCACACCCTCAAACCGTATTGGCGGAATAGTTCAAGGGTGGGTGACTTCATGAACAATATCATAACAAGTTGAATTATAGTGATTCCAAGCAACACAACCATCATAAATAATTGTAAAGGTTACATAGTTCAATGTATCATGTTTCGATTACAATTACAAATGATAACAAAATATGCAAAATGACGTCGTAACGTCCCTTCAACCAAGCTTGTGGTTTACCTTTTTAGTTTCCTGAAAATACAAGTAGTTGAAAAAGTGTCAGCAATTAAGTTGGTGAGTTCATAAGATTTTTGTATAGAAATGTCCTTTCTTTTTAAGCAATAGTGTTGAAAACCAAGAAAATCCAATATTTTCTCATAAAAATGTCCAAGTCTTTAAATCTCAAAGACTAAAATATAGTATGTAAACTGTAGTGTACTTTCTTTGAAATGTGTGTTTCCACGTAAACAATTTATAAAAATATTAAGTTGATTATTTTCCCATGTGAGATACCATATAACCATACTGTGACTAGTTGGCCTGCTGTGACGTTCTTCAGGCGTCGGAATGTTAGACATTTGGACACCTCAGACCTGCCGGTCAAGCTGTAGCTAGCAGCTCAGGTGCGGGGTTTGTCAAGCCCCGTATAGATCTATACTCAAATATCGCGCTCTCTTACCGAGACTCTGGTTATATAAATTCAGGACTTATAGTAGGTACTTATAAAAGTACTTTGAAGATTCATCTCACAAAAATGTATGTATTCCAATCAACTTGTTTACGTACGTTTTGTATATAAAAACTCTTGAAATCGTCCATTATCATTTTTCCCAAGATAATATAGTATAGTATAATAATTATATATTTTTATATAATTATTTTTGTCATGTTCAAATGTCATAATAACCTTTTGTTCATAAACTATTCCAATAATAGTCTATTTTTAGTAATTGCGTCGTAATAACCTTATTTTTATGAACAATAGCGAAATGACTTGTTCAAAGATTATAAATATCATCTTTTGAGATATTTCTCACAAAAATAGTGTAATATCTTGATTATAACCATTTTTGCTAGAAAATAGTGTCTTTGTTTATAAAAACGTAGTTTTTACTAGTTTTCGTTTTTATAACGTTTTTATCCAAGATCTAGTGTTTTTGCACACTTTATTTGTAGTTCTTGTAACTTTTACACAACTTAGTATGTCAAAGTGTTCATAATACATGGATCTACTCATATTTCAAGCCAAATTCATAGTTATAACATTTTTGTCCAAGATCTAACATTTTTACACACTTTAATTATAGTCTAGTAACTTTTATACAAGCATATTATGTATCATTATGAACATCTTACAAAGATCTAGCCATATTTCATGTCAAATGTATTTTTACCCAAATACTAACTTTATAAACTTGTGTAAATCAACATATATATCATTTAAAACTCATATAAGCTTGAATAAACAACATATATAGTTAAAGAACTTATATTCTCCCCCAAAAAGGTTTGAAAATATGAAAATGAGGGGTATGAACTCACCTTGAGTGTGGATCTTAAGATTCCATGGAAGAAGATTGAAGATTTTGGTTCTAAGACCCAGAGGACCCTTGGACAAAGCTATTATCCAATGGATTTTCGTGAGTATGTGTGTATAAAAGAGTATATGAAGGTATTTAGAACTTAAATAACTAGATGATCATAACTTACCAAGAGAGCTTGAAAGATCTTTGAAGATGATGAAGATTTGAGCTCAAAGACCCTTGGACAAAGCTAATATTCAATGGGTATTGATGGATGTTAGTGTGTGTAAATGGTGTAAAACTTGTGTTATGTTTATTAGAATCAAAAGATGTGTGAAAGTTACCTCTTGAACTTGTGAAAGAACTTGAAAATGTAATTTTTGGAGATGATGATGGTGGGATTTGTTTGAGCCGAGAGCAAGAGGGGATGGTGGGATGTTGGTGTGGTTGAATTCTAAAGGGAAAAGAGATGAGGAGTTGGGAGAAATCTTTTCACAATTTGAATCATAATGGAGTTAATAGGTGTAAGATGAGAGGTATAGGTTTTATTTGTTTATAATATATCTAGTAGACATCATTATAGTTCTAGGAGCATGGCTAACTTTTGATGGTGATTTGGGCATGCTTAGCTGCCGATGCGGAGGGCTAGGGGGGGGGGGGGGGGGATGGGGTGGTCTTTTATATTTTATACCATTTGTTTATAAAAATGAGTGTTTTTATAAAATAGTAAGACGTTTTAGTGAATTTTTATGCGTTTTTGACGAAACGAAGTTCTAAATAATTATTTTGTATAAAAACATTGTCAAACATTTATTTTGATTGAATTTTGACTAGTTGGATGTCGAAATACGCGTTTAAGCGCAGTATTCTTCCGTTTTCGCGATTTTCGGTATTTTACCGGAAATTGCATTTAGCTTTGAAATTAAATACTAGATATTATTACGTTACTTATCATATGAATTTTCATTTCATATTTAATGTTTAAGGCACCACATTTTGTATTTTGAGTCCAAACCCTGTGTATATTTATCCGTTCACAACGATTTAATGGTTGTAACTTTCACATACGAACTCCGTTTTTGACGTTCTATATATCCACAGGTTCGTATTTACGAGTAGATCGTTTTATGAATATTATTATTCTCAAAATAATAATTGTACGATTATCGAATTTTTACGCTACAGTAGTCTGTTGTCCGTATTTTCGATTTTTAACCAATAATTGTTTTGATTTAGCATACATAATACTATAATATTAATAATTCATCGCAAAAGTTATGGAAAATAACTTTTCAACATATAAATTAACGTACGATTCGTTTGACTACAGTTGACTTTTGTTGACCAAAATTTACAATTGTCACAAAAACCCCTGTATTTACACTAAAAATATTTCCAAGCACTTTGGCACAAAAGTAAGTGATATTAGCCAATTAATAATGATAAATTAACTAAAACACGACTAAACAACACCTAAAATACTTGATATTACTAGGCGTTGTCAAAAGGACTCATATTCTAAGCAAACAGTGGGAGTTAGGACAGTCCTGAATGAGTTCAGGATTAGCCAAGTGATAGAACCTTTAGTCGTCACTAGGCTTTGAGCAGAAATCTGATTTCGCTTAAAACCTGACATACTCTTCTCTTAACCGGTAGTATTGGTCACCGTCATAAGATGTTATGATCTGAGTGACATACCGATTAGTGGTAAAACACTAAGTTGGTACGGATTAACAATCCGGCTACTTGGAAGCATTGGTGAGCCCGGTTGTTGCCAACAAAGAGAACCTTAGGGTGAGACACAGTCTATGTGGAAATTTGATTGATTTTACACCTGGTCCAAAAACCAGTGGGAGTAATTGAATCATCAAAAGAAAG
This sequence comes from Cichorium intybus, assembly GCA_023525715.1. NCBI lineage: Eukaryota > Viridiplantae > Streptophyta > Magnoliopsida > Asterales > Asteraceae > Cichorium > Cichorium intybus. The sequence continues at coordinate 32,339,409 of CM042017.1, read as the reverse complement.
CAACATAGAAATATACCTTCAGAACATCTGGTTGAGTGAGACGATACTCAGAGTCAAGTAATTGATTCCGGGAGAAGCACTCTCAATAGAAGATGAAATCTGAAAGGCTCCTACATGGCACATTGTGAGGCGTTAGTGGAGCGCGTATGGATCACCGGCACACTAATAGGGACTCACAAAAGGTGTGCCGATACAAAGGTACATGGGCCCGGGATTATTCCCACATGCATCTCGCAGGAAAGCATATTCGGATTCTCAAAATATGCCAAAGGTTTGGATTTTGTGAATAGCCTGAAAGATTTCCATTAATATGTCAGAAAAGGGTTGGATTTCAGATTCTCAAAATGTACCAAAAGTTCTGGATTTTGTGAATAGTCCGAAAAAGTCATATAACCGTGTCAAAGCCAGTGGGAGTGTCGTTGTTATCTACTATCACTATATGTGGATTACATACTGTTTCTAGGAAACGTCTCTTATCATTACAAAGTGTAATGACTTGGTGTTAAGAGACGGATAGCTATGAAAGACTTAAAAGAGATACAGCATACTTAAGTGGTTGCGAACATCTATTAGATAGATCAAAACTCTGTCAATATGATCTTGATGAGATTCAAGAAGCATAGCCCCAGGAAAGGAGTTTCCTATCATTGCATAGTGTAATGATTTGGCATGAGAGATATAAAGAAGGTGCAACATACTCACTTAGTTCACAGATATCTATCGGATAGATGAAATCGTCAGTATAGACCTAGCCATTATCTTGACAAGTTTCAAGATGCATGAGAAAGAGTCTGCAAAAGAAAATAGTTATCAAAAGTCGTGACACAGGGATTATAAGTAATCTTAAGATTCCAAAAGGGTTTGGAATAAGATTAGATTGGATTCCACGAGCTTCTTGGATCGATCGAAAGTGTCATGAACATATCCTGATGACTTAATGCTTAGAGCATAGTAAGTTGGATTCAAGATATAACCTGGCTGAGAATACTGAATGGATTTTGAACACATGTGAGAAATCATTAGGAAATAATTGGAGTAAATGTTAGTAATAATTTTAAAGGAGTTCCAAATCGATAATTATTATCATCAGGACTTGGTGCTAAAGGACTTAATGGTTAAAGAGTTTTGTTGGTATTCCGATGGAGCGCGTGTGGGTCACCGGCACATCATAACACCTCGAAATAGTCTTGGGGTGCAGTCATGTAGACTAACAAGCCCGAGAACCATGGAAAGTCACAGTACACATCACCAGAATGGAGTTAGGAGAGAGAAAGACAGAATAAATAATTGAGATATCATCGGAAGAGTATCTGATTAGATCATCTACAATTAAGTGTATGAATGTGAGACATTCAGGATACATAGAAAGAATGAATAGTTCATGTAGACATAAATATGAAATTCGAATTGAAAGTTTAAAAGAAAAATAAGAAACCGATAATAGTTTTATGATAAATCCGACTTGGTGATTACCTCGTAGAGACTTGGTAATAAGCAAGAGTTGCTGCCAATCAGATTTTATGTTTCGCTTTCACATGTTTTACTTCCCGAATAATTTGATTATTCGCAAGGCCCATAGTCACTCATACTTTGGGAAGTAAGTATTCAATCAAGACTGTCATGAATTGGTTTGTAGATTGTCTAAGGAGTTAGACATAGCAATATGATTGCTCCAACATTCATGAGTACTTAAAAATGGAGATTTGAAGTATTGGATAAACCCACGCTCAATAGATTGCTTCATGGATTATATCACAAGCAATGTTGAGACAATAATATCTTATAGTATTAAAGCAGAGACATATGAGTTGTAATTTACAAGTCGGTTGTGCATTGATAATGCGTAAATGCATCGGTAACTCGATGTTATAAAACGTATTGTTGTACGCGATTTTGATGAGTAAAAGACACAAGCATATGATTCTAAACTTATTCGTTCCTTGAACCTGATGGGAAACAGATATCTGTAGGCCTCTCGATGATTTTGAAGTTGACTAAAGTGTTGGCCAGCCAGGACTAAATTGATGTGTTCAATTAGAAGTCTTATGTCATATGCAAAATCGAAAATCGGGAAACAGAGTATCGGACAGAGATTGATCTCAATCCATGTCTCGTGTCCGAAAATATCTTGTTGGACGGAGGATCATATGATCACTTATCTATGGACAGAACTGACTGGGTCAGAGTTTGGCAGTAGTTTCTAGGAAGCTGCACGTTGTTGATTAATCTGAAGATAAAAGAACAATTAAAGTCATAGACTTATCCAAGTGGGAGACTATTGGATTAGATGTCTAAGGCATGACTTATAAATTGTATTTATCTTATTAATAGAAGCAAAGTCCATTTGGGTTGCCCTCATAGCTGGAGGTTTGGCAGAAAGTTCGGTAGAGAGAAAGGTTAATTTATTAAGGGTTTAATAAATCAATAGAAGTAAAATAAATAGTTTATTAATATATTAAAGTGATAATATCTTAATTAGAAACTCTATTAATTAATTAGAAATTAATCTAGAATTAATTGGATTTAATTTAGTGATTAATTTAATTAATTAAAAGTGCAGGGACTGGTTTAGTATTTATTCAATAGTTGAGTAACTGGCTAGCCAGTGGAAGCCTTAAGTTGGCGAAATTATGGAGGCCACCTCCATAATTTCGAAACCCTAATTAGGGTTTAGAAGGCTTGGTCCAAATGGTCAACAGGCTTGTCCATTAAGCAGGCTCCTCTAGGGTTTTGACTGTCACCCTTGGAGGCTATAAATAGAGCCTCCTGGAACCCTAAAAACCTGCACCACTTTCTGAGTCTCTTTGGAACTCTGTTGTCTTTTCTCCATTGCTTGGGTGTGACTCTATTTGAGGCAGGAAATTTTTGCTGCTAGCTTCAAGAAAGAAAATAAAAGGTTGGTTTTCTTAATTTTATTCTTTAGAAATAATATGTTGGCCTTAGGATCTTATTATATGTTCATTGATAAAAAACATAGATCTTTTTCTTAGGTTGCATGTGAACTTAGGTTTATTAGTTCATAGATTGCTTAAAACCTTTCAAGATATTCTCTTTATGAGGTTAGATTAGTTATCTCAAAGGTTTAATTTGAGGTTTTGTCATATCTGGGTTTTATCAATCTCTTATTGATATATTGTGGTTTGGTTTCATGATTTTTGGGTTAATAAATATTGGTTTGGTTTCCTATGAGTTTTCATCGCAGGTTTCATCATAGTTGAGGTTCCGACTAAATATTTTTATTAATAGATTATGGTTGGTTTTCATTTGAGGTTCCGGTGGTTATCGGTGGTTCAGTCATAACTCTTAGTCCTGGAGCCCTAGTGATTGTCGGGTAGTAGATGTCGTTTCTGAGGTTCAAATATTGATAAGATAGAGAGGATAGAGAGAGAGAGAGAGAGAAAGAGAGAGAGAGAGAGAGAGAGAGAGAGAGAGTGTGTGTGTGTGTGTGTGTGTGTTTGTGTGTGTGTATGAGTGAGTGAGAGAATATGTTAACTTTAGAAGGATGGGTTGGGTTTGGGTAGGATCTTTTTACTTTAAGTATTAATATAAAAAGAAAAACAAATAATAAAGAAAATGCAAAATAAATCAGAAAGTGTAAAAGAGTCATTATATATATATATATATATATATATATATATATATATATATATATATATATATATATATATATATATATATATATATATATATATATATATATATATATAATCAGGATCGGGTGTGGACTCTTCTTAAAGTGAGGATCATAGTACTATATCGGAGAAAAAAAACATTCAAAAAAAAACTTTTCGATCACTATTTTTTATAATGAAATAATGATCCAAAATAAAAACAGAAAAATTGCATCATTACGTTTTGCAAGGATGCAATTTTTTTTTCAAATTTGTTTTTGATAATGATTTAGTACTATTCTCGATTTTCTGATTTGTATTTTTTTTATAATTTTTTTCAATTTTTTTAAGGTGTCCTCGCGAGTCCTCACCGAAAAAAGAGTCCTCACCGGGACCTATATATATATATATATATATATATATATATATATATATATATATATATATATATATATATATATATATATATATATATATATATATATATATATATTCAAATACATTTTCTAAATATTGTGTGATTGTTGGACTAATTCTGGACCAATCATTTGATAGGGGCAAATTAGTCCATTTATATAATATAAATATTAATTCCATTAATTAATTAATTAATTAATTTTCCCAAATTAAATGCCTATATTGACGGCAGGAAATAGATTTTCTTCAACGTGATGCTTTCAAGTTAGAGAAACATTTGTCATTGCTTCAAGATCTTAGAAAAATATGGAGTGGTAATAAAGGTTTGATTTCTGTTTCCCAATTTCTTTTCTCAATATCGCCGCCGGCTTCCTTCAAATTCAACGTGTTTCCTCCAAATTCAACGTGTTCTTTTTCAAAGCAGAAGTAATTTTACTTTTAAATTGAAAATATCTTATTTATGCTTTTATATATTTTAACGGCAACAATCGGATCGTCTCTTTTTCTTTTATAAAAGTCAAGATTGGTTTACATTTAGGGCCTCTTTGGGAAGATCTTAAACTTTAAGATCTTAATTCTTAAGAGGTCTTGATTTTTAAGAGGCCCTCATTTTTTAAGAGCTGAATTTTAACACATTGTTTGATTACAACCTCTTAATTACTGGGCTAATTGAAAAAATCAAGAACAACAACAAATCATATTCAGATTAATGGTACAGCAGAAAAAACACCTCAGAGAAATAGAAGCCGGTGTGTGAAGTCGGAGAAGGAGAAACGGAGGCGATGCATGCTGCGTTCTCGATGGATCTCTTGCTGCTGCGTTGTGAGGACGGAGGCGAGGGCGGCTCCGGCGGTGTGTGAAGTCGGAGAAGGAGAAACGGAGGTTGAGAGGACGGAGGCGAGGGCGGCTCCGGCAGTGTATGAAGTCGGAGAAGGAGAAACACTTCAGATGGATCTCTTGCTGCTGCGTTCTTGATGAGACCAGGAGAAGGAGAAGCTTCTCTTGCTGCTGATGTGTGGAGGCGATGCCTGATGGAGAGACAGATCGGCGGTGGAGTCAAGAACGTAGGAGAAGAATAAGAGAGGAGGAGAAGAAGAGAGAGGCGTGAAGGAGGGTAGGAGAAGATCGGTTCTCCCGATCGATTTTTGGAGGCTTGAAGGAGGAGGCTTGAAATGTTAGGGCAAATATGGAACTACGCGTGTGTCTTTTTTTTAAACAGAGGTCTCCTAAAGTCTGAGAAATTAAGAGGCTTTTTTTAATTTAAGTGGTAAAAATTAAGTAGTAAACAAACGGTCTGAATGGTTGAGAGCTCTTAACCATTCAGATTAAGAGGTGTTAAGTGGTAAACAAACAGGCCCTTAAAGTTTGGGTAAATATTGTTTTGCATCGTAATTATTTATGAATCAACTTTAGTTGTTACTTAACAATTTGGAAAAGAAAAAAAAAGAAGTGGTAATTTTTGTTTGAATGTTGATAGTGTTGGATTTGAATATTTGATGCAGATATCTTCATAAACCACCGATTTCATTGAAGCTTGTGGAAGAGCGTTAATTACATTAATCAAAGAGGTGCTCGACCGGGACAAAACTGAAGCCGGCAAGTTAGACCTAGAATCCGTCCCTTTTGACATCCGTTCAATACTTGACGACATTCTCTCTTTATTCTCTAAGAATCGTATTATGTGATGGGTTTTTTTTTTTGTTTTAGTATCAGATTCTTTGAGAATGAGTGTTATTTTTTATTGGTTTGTGTTTTAGTTATAAGTCCATTCTCTGAGAATTGGTGTTAGTTTTTATTGGTTTGTGTTTTGATAAGTCCATTCTCTGAGAATGTGTGTTAGTTTTTTATTGGTTTGTGTTTTTGTAAGCACATTCTACAAGAATATTACGTTTTATTGTCACAAATAAGTCCATTCTCTGATAATGGTTCAAGAAATTTGATGTATTCTCTAAGGAATTCGAATGTACTGTAATTTTAAAATACCCTTTATAAGGGTTTAATTGAAAATTCTGATTAATTAATTGTTATAATTTTACAAATAGGTCCTTGAATCTAACATCGTTGATCATTTGGATCAGACGCTCCACATTTGGTCCTACAATCACACAATAATTATCAAATGTATTTAATACTAATTATATATATATATATATATATATATATATATATATATATATATATATATATATATATATATATATATATATATATATATATATATTTATATACACATACATATATATATATATATATATATATATATATATATATATATATATATATATACATATATATATATATATATATATATACATATATATATATATATATATATATATATATATATATATATATATATATATATATATATATATATATATATATATATATATATATATATATATATATATATATATATATATACATACATACATATATATATATATATATATATATATATATATATATATATATATATATATGTATATATATATATATATGTATATATATATATATATATATATATATATATGTATATATATATATATATATATATATATATATATATATATATATATATATATATATGTATGTATATATATATATATATATATATATATATATATATATATATATATATATATGTATATATATATATATATATATATATATATATATATATATATATATATATATATATATATATATATATATATATATATATGAGAGTTTTGACTATTTATGGCAATGATAAGTAAGTTGAATTGTATGATAAAACGGTTATCATATCAAGAGTTCAAATATAGCAGTTATATGTCATATGACTTATCAGTTTGGAACTATAAATAGGGAGCCCCATACCCCCTCATATTCATGCCAATAAGGGGTTTCTCCTCCTCCCTCTCTTTTGTTTCTTGCTTGCTTTGGTTCTGGGCATGAGCCATTAGAGGCACGACACTTGTGGTGCTTGCTTCCAAAAGATCAAAAGGTATGTTTTCTTTATGAAATTTTTTATTATACCTTTAGTGTTCTTATTTATAGCTTCAATAGAGAAAACATAGATCCTTATACGTTCCATGAGAACTTAAGAGTTTAAGTTGATTGTTTGCATATTCCCCATCAGTGGTATCAGATCTATGATCTGTTTTCTGTTGAATAGCTGTAATAGAAGAACTGTTATTAGGGTTTAATGAATTTAAACCCTTTGCCCAAGGGTGTCAAATTCTTGCTAGGGTTTTAGAAACCCTAGCCTCCACCCTTGTAGTTTTCGAAAATTTGCTAGCCTCCATAGGGTTTTCTATTTTTGGTAAATATAATTATTTAATAAATAAAAACCCTTGGCCTTATTTTTTGAAAAACTTAGTGGGCAAGGAATAAGATTAAATTAATTAATTTAATTGTTAATCCTATATGATTTAATTAATTGTTAATTAATAGACAAGCATTAAATCATTTTAGGTTTAATTTTAAATTGAAAATAAAATGTTTAATTTCGAAATTTTAAAAAGATAAAGCCAAATATTTTAAAATGTGTAAAATACATCTTATATATATTATTATTAAGAGTTAATATTTATATGTATAATATTAAGTCAGTCAAATCGCTAGTATGCCTCATTTAGAAAACTGGTCTATAAGGGGGTATAAGGAAACTGCCTATAAAATGGCGGTTGAATGGGTGTCCACTCTCACCCACAGCTCCTTTGATCAGTAGACTGTCGTTAGCAGAACGGATTTGATAGGACAAAACCTAATCACATTAAAAGTATAATGCTATTAGAGAAAAAGTAATATAACCTTTAATGAAATCCCAATCTAGTTACTTTAGGAAAATGTGAAAATGTATGCTAATCCATGAAATTACACATCACACTTCGTTAGTCGTTAGTGGAGCGTGTGTGGTTTACCGGCACACTAATAGGGACTCATAAAGAGCAGTAATGGGTATCTCATAAATTATTATTGTTGATGGAGCGCATGTGGTTTACTGGCACATCAATCGAGATGACAAACGACATTGAGGTTACCAAGCAATTTGCATGGTTATTCACATGTTTTTTGTGATCCTCGGCATCCCAGTCACAAATAGAAGAGCATAATCTGAGATTAAACATGTCATTGACCTCGGTCAATGAATCTCATAGATTTAGCAATTTCATAAGACTGAAACTGATAAAAGTATATCTATCTTAATGACCATTGTGTTGTGATTATGGCATCCCTCTTCATACCACATTTGGGAGATTTTGGGTCCTAGCCTTGTTAAATAATAAATTTGGTAATTATTTAAAAGGATTAAATTAAACTAATAAATTCTGATTTTATAAATGTCTGAAGCCAGTGTCAACTCTCCTCCTCCTCAAACACCTATTTTTGAGAGCTTCAGAAAGTACCTATTGAATATGGATAAGCTGACTGAACTGAACTATGTGGAATGGCTTCGCGAGTGGAAACTGGTTATGAGATACGAAAGCAAGCCATACCTAATTGAGTGTCTGCTTCCCCGTCTACCAAAATATGGCATCACACAGCAGCTTCGTGATGATCATGACTTCTTGATTGATGAGTCCGAAGAAGTTCGTAGCCTCATGTTGTTGACCATTTACCCCACCATCCGCAGGGATTTTGAATTCCTGGGGCCATATGAGTTAACATTACTGGTTGTGGAAAAGTTTCGAAAGCCGGTTGAAGAGGAACGAGCTAGGATCTTCAAAGACCTTGGAGAGTGCAAGCTAAAGGAAGGAAGTAGCGTTGGTTCGCATGTTCTAAAGACGGATTTAACGTTTGCGGAATAATAATAACGTGAAGATCGAAAAAATATCCAAAGTGTCGAATGATTAATATTCAAATATTATCAAATATGTGAGATGTACAAAAGATATTGCTCCAATCACTAGGAATGGGCATAATACAAACACCTCACATTGTGAGCTCAACCTAACAAATGACTAAAACTAGACTATATATAGGTAGGCCACCAAATTAGGACAAGGCCCAATAAACATAGTTTGAAAGTGGGCCGACCAAGCTTGCCTAACATCATTCCATGGAAGGCTTTGTAGCCCAACAATATATACATATATAATGATAGTGTACATGCAATTTCGTGTGTGTGTGTGTGTGTGTGTGTGTGTGTGTGTGTGTGTGTGTGTGTGTGTGTGTGTGTGTGTGTGTGTGTGTGTGTGTGTGTGTGTGTGTGTGTGTGTGTGTGTGTGTGTGTGTGTGTGTGTGTGTGTGTGTGTGTGTGTGTGTGTGTGTGTGTGTGTGTGTATATATATATATATATATATATATATATATATATATATATATATATATATATATATATATATATATATATATATGGCAAAAGTGAATATGTGGCTGTTAGGTATGTAATCTTAGTTATAGAATCCAACAAAGTGACGCCATTCTAAATGTAATTAATTGCTTTACTTTTCGTTCCTTCTTCCGATGATGGTTAACCTCTTTCCTTTTAAATCTTCTTACAATATCGTTTTGGTTTAATCTTATTACATCGTCGCTCAAATTCATTTTCTTCTTTATTGCTGATAAATCTTCTTACAATCTCGTTTTGGTTTAATCTAGAGACACCAAGTAAATAAAATTTTGATGAAATATCACTTCTCGATGTTAAGTGGGTGATAAAATTTGGTTGTTCACTTTTTGCTCATTAAGAAAATGAGACTTTATATTTATTTCAGAAAACAAGCTTATGTAGCTCCACTAGAAAACTCATGTTGATTCATATTCCTCAATAACAAGTTTTATCCAAATAACCGTCCATATGTAATTAGGAAATGATACTTTAAATCAATATATGAATCAACAATAGAACCTTTGATTGATTTTAAGTTATGGCCGCACACAGGAATATACATTAGTTTCTTCGAAAATGACGATGATCGGATAAATTAGGATTATATATTTGAGTGTGAAACTGTGTATTTTATAATGGGAATTGGGTTTTCAGTTCCTTGCAATATTATTGACAATTATATAATATAAAAAAGTTATTTTCTATTAATAAGGAATTCCAAACGTTCGAAGAAGACACGGCATAGTAGGAAAATTGAATTTATTTGATTTGGTTTTAGATAAAACTACGAAGTTTAGGTGGTTCCACACCTAATATTAGGTACACAACAGCCACATATTCCCTAAGCCCTATATATATATATATATATATATATATATATATATATATATATATATATATATATATATATATATATATATATATATATATATATATATATATATATATATATATATATATATATAAAAGGTGTATAAGTTGGAGAAAATGTATTAAATGAATAGTTGAGTTATGCAAAAGCTTAAGCCAAAAAATAATATTTGAACTATGAAATTATAATACGGTTCTGGATTGTAGGAAATCTACGGGATATTAGATTTCATATAGTACAATGTTGTTTTTTTCATTCTCATGGATTTACCAACGATATACGCCCGAAAATAATCTATAAGGAATAATAAAGGAACAACGTGACTTAGCACCATTATTAGTAACACATCTATCTCCTAGGTTCTTATTATCTATTCTAGAAGTTGCATGTTTAAGGAAACTTCTAATATGATGTACGCTTTGAGTATCGCTTTCTTATCATACATTGGGAAATATATGGTATTGAACTTGAAACTTTTATACATAAAAGTGAATAAAATGATGGAACTTATGTCATTATCGAGTGGGCAAGGGTTAATCCATCTCAATCTTGGGGTAGTTCATCCCTCGAAATAAACATTGACGCAAACTTGGGGGCAAATTCTAAACCATGTCGGATTATAGACAACAGACTTAGAGTTCCTTCAAAAACTCCTTTGAAAAACCCCACGATAACTATATCCAATGATAGCATCTCTCAACCATAAAAATACTCATATGAAAGTCTATTGACTATAGCCTCTAAAAAGGGGTCTACATTCAAGTAGGTTTTGGCTTGTAGACGGAAACAATATGGGGGGAGTTGTGGTTCTAAAAAGCGCAATTTGTTATATCACCAATAAGAATCAAGTACTTAGAGTAAGCGAGTGTTTTGACAATCAATGAGTGGGATTTACATCCAAAATATTGTAAGGTTAAACGCTTACATTGTGTAATACATTATACCAATCCCTTGGAAACGACAAGTTATCTTGTATGAGTTAGGGTCTTAAGAAGCTAGTGGATAAATTTCTTGCTCTTCATAAATTCAACTTGTCCATTGATGAGTACAAAATATAGTTTACTAATATGCTTCTATTCTTGGAAGATAAACTACCAACAAAGAACGGAAGAATTAGTTGATTTGTGAATGGGATACCCTCTGAATAAACGATTAAAGTCAAGCATGTGGCTACATTTAAAAAGTGAGTAGTGCAGCCCATAATATAAAAGACGTGATTTCAAATAGAGACAAAAATGCAACCTTTTGTAAAGAAAATGAAACTTTGTGAACCTTCATGTTCAAAGAAAAAGAGTCGAGATTTTTCTCATGGTTCTAACAAAGTGATGTCAAAGAGTGCTCAAAGTTTGGAAAGCATCATAAAGGGGATTGTCATAGATGACCTTTTACTTGTTTCAAGTGTGGTTTATTTGGCCACAAACCATCTCAATGTCGCTTGAAGGATGCAAATGAAATTGAGTGCTTCACTTTCCATGAAAAATGGTATTACGGTTCTTGAATAAAGGAAATGAATCAATTGGGTTTATGGACAACAAGAATTTGGAAACATCGAAAGTTAAGATGCATGCATTCCATGTGACCACAAAAGAAGCAAAGGAAACAAATGATGCCATTATTGTTTGATTTGGATGCTAGTTATTCATTCATGTCACATGAATTAAGAAATAATTTTATTATGCCTTTAATATCATTAAATGATGTATATGTTATAGAAATTTCTAATGTAGAGTTTGTCACCATATCTCACAATTATTATGATTGTACGTTTGAAAGCAATAGGAAAGTATTTGAGGCATGTTTTTACCTATGGGAATCAAATGTTTTGATATAGTTATGGGAATCGATGAGGTTGGAGATGGTCTAGCCAAAATTTTATATGGATAGAAGATAGACTCGATCAATACCCCCAACGGGGATAAAGTTGACGTATGTTAAGAAAAAGCATTATAATATGCAAGGTTGGATTACCACGGTAAAAATCCAAATGTGCTTAATAAAATGGTGTGCTTCGTTTTTCTTGAGAATGCTTCACCTGTCCAAGTTCCTCACTATAAGGTACAACGGTGTAGTTTTTCAAAAAGAAAGAAATTTCTAAGGGGATGTGTATAGATTATCTTGAACTCAACAAAGTGACCATCAAGATCCACTAACCCTTACCAATAATTGATGACATCTTCAATCAACTACAAGGGGATGATTATTTCTAAAAGAGTGATTTGTGTAAGGTTATCATCAAGTTCGAATGGAAGAAAATAGCATAGAAAAATAAGACACTTCAAACCCGTTATGGTCGTTACAAGTTTTGGTGGTGCTAATCGGCCTCATCAATGCTCCGGTAGCAGAAAAAAGAGCATTTCTTGACAAGTTTGTCATCATATTTATAGATGATATTCTCATTTATTCCACAAGTGAAGAAGAGCATGAAAAACATTTAAAGGGTGTATTACAAGTATTAAAACAAGAACAACTTTACATCAAGTCTTTAAAAGGTGACTATTGGGCATGGGAAGTTCAATTGCATGGACATTTTGTTTCCAATGATAGAAGTAAAGTGAATTAGGAAAATTTTGAAGGGGTGGTAAAATGGGAGCCTCCAAAGACTCTAACTGGAGGAAGAAGTTTCCATGGACTAGTTAGTTATTATAGACTATTCATTTAAGACTTCTCTTGTTTTACAGTACCATTCATAGTATTGACGAGAAAATGAGTAAAAAGTTATTATGAAAAGAAACACAGAGAAGCATTCTCAATATTGAAACAATTTTTTTCTAAAGCATCCATTCTTTCATACCCGACGAAATGGAAGACCTTATAGATTATAGTGTGTTTTAAATAAATGCCTCGGATGTATTCTAACGCGAAGGGCAAAATTTATCACTTATTATTCGTGACAATTAAAAGATGCGGAAATGAGATACAAGACAAATGGCTTGGAACTTGTGGCTATTGTATTTTTACTCAAGATATTGAGGCATTATCATTAAGGGACGAAATGTAAGCTTTACATGGATTACAAAACCCTCTAATATGTTTTTAATCAAAAGCATCCGAATACGAGGAAAAGAAGATGGATTGAACTCATTAATGATGATGATTGTGAAAGAATTTATCATGACGGGAACGTTGATATTGTAGTCGATGCCTTAAGTCAAAAGCTCCATGAAGACATAGTCAAAGAAATATCAATGTGGATAGAGTTGGTTTCTAGCCTAATTGAAAGAATCAAGGATCCACAAAAGATGTAATTTGAAGTAACAAGCTCATGAAGGAAAAGATGGGCAAGAATCATGAAGTTTAAGAAAACGGAAAAGGGTTAAAAACATTTTATAGGCACAATTGAGTCCCTAAGTTTGGAGGAAGTTAGAAGTTGGTTCTAAAAGAACTAAATACTCTATTCATCTTGTGAGTATGAAAACATATAGAGATTTGAGAAGAAAATGTTTGTGACCGGTAATGAAATCGAGACTAGGAAAGTATATATCGCTAAATGTGGAATATTTGAACAAGTGAAATCTAAACATCGAGTGCCTTATGGAAAGGCTTAATATTTGAAAGTATCGACATAATGGGATGAGATTACAACTAACTTCATTATAGGATTACCAAGGACAAGTACAGGTCATGATGTTATTTGGGTCTTTGTAGATCAATTGACTAAATGTGCTTTTTTCATATAAATAAAAAATCAACACTACCTGAAAAGATTGCAAATATGTATGTAGATAAAGTAGTTTGACTTCATAGAGTACCATCAATTATTATTTTTAATAGAGATACAAGATTTAGTTTACTTTTTTGGAAATATTTACATGATGAATTGGGTATGAAATAAATTTAAACACTTCTTATTACCCTCAATCTGATGGTTAACGTGAGAGGACCATCCAAACGAATGAAGACATTATTAGATTATGTGTAATTGACTTTGAAGGAAAACGGTATGAACATTTACCATTGGTGGAGTTTGTATACATTTATAGTTACCATTCACGCATTAGACTGTCACTCATTGTATGAGGCTTTTTTACATGAAATAAACTTTAGCACCTATTATTCGCTAGAGGCCTAGAAAAAGAAAATTGCAGGCCTGAAAAATGCAAGGATAGCCAAAGAAAAACTAGAAATGATCCAAGAAAATATGAAAACAGCTCAAGATAGACAAGAGAGTTATTCAAACTTTACAAAAAAGTCCTTATGACATGAAGGCATGATATATGGTTGTTTTGAATGTGTAACCTTAGAAATGTGTCATGAGATTTCGCAAGAAAAGTAAACTGAGTTCTAGGTATATTAAATCATTCAAACTGTTAAAGTGGTTGGACCTTAAGATTTTAAATTGGACTTTCCACTGAAACTGAAATGGATACATGACATATTTCATGTATGTTACTAAAGAAATAAAAAAAACAAACTTCACTAATGAAATGGTAACATTCATAAAGACCCAATATCACTCTAGAAACAAAAGAAAAATACTACATACAAAATTATTAAAAGGCTTATAACTAGAAATTAAGTACCAAACCTTGTCTCTAAGAGTCTTTCATCTATTTCTAGTTTTTGTCCCACTTTTGCACTAAATTGCAACATAATTTATGTTTTTGTTCAATTGTGGCATTTTCACTAGTATCTTTTTATCTTTACCATCTAGAAATATATTATGACATGTATAAAAAAAATTATTATCCTCTTATGCATATGAAACAAGATAAATGCTATTATATTAATATTTCTACTTTTGTCCAACATAAGAACAAAATAGCAATATACTTTTCATATTTTACCATTTCCTACATAAGCATAAATCTAAAAACATAAACTTTATTGGTAGACACTTTATAACTTGTAAAAACATATATTTCTCAAAAACTTGGTCATTAGGACATAGTTTAGCACTTTACAATTTGTACCCATTTCATTACTTTTAGAAAACTTGGCATTTCTAAAATTTTGCATACATTCAAAACATTACATTACCATTATCTTAACATCCTAAAACTGAAAATTTAAGGATGTTAAAATACCTAATGTTTATGAGGATTCCTTTTTGTCATCCACAAAAATTGGGGTATTGCTTCATCATATGAAATAAACATTATGATTGAAGTTATACAAGTGTATAGTAAGATAATTTTCATTTTTGGATTTAACATATGATGGTACTTGTGTATTTGGTTATTAAAGGCTAAACTTGATCTTATAACATGAACTCGAGTAATTTTTTATAGATATGATTCCAGTATATTGTATTGGGTTGGTAGATCACACTAGTGTCATACTTAATCAATTGTGACAACTATATCGACCATCTTGTAAAAGAGGGACAAGCATGGGAAATAAAAAGTTGTTAGCATAATACTATGTCTTAGAATTGTAACAAGTTCTTAGCTCCTAAATTAGCGTTTTGAGATAATTAGACAAGTTTAGAAGATAACTTAAACTAGGTACAATCATGAATTCAGTCGATCAAAATTATCTTAGGTAGGTACATGTGGATTTTATCCCATGTGGGATGCATAGCATAACTAATACATTGATTGTTTTATGAACTCTTTTAGTCTTTGTATCATCAAATAGGGGAAGTTTGTTAGTCTAGTTCTATTTATTAGGATTTGACGATGACTAACATGGTAATAATCCGACCATACATAATATGCATCATTTGTGAGTATAAACAATCTGTCTAGATAATAGATTGAGTATATTGTGAAGACCTATATATTTTGATTAGAATTGAATTATTAACAATTTTTCAGTTAAATTGTGAAAGACAAATTTTTAGCTAGTTTTTCATGATTACACTTTGTGTATGCAAGCCTTAACCAGATTGTCATTAGTATTTTGCTTAATGTATTTTGAGTCTTCTAGAGCTTTTCAACACAATCTGCTACACCTTGTAAGTACAAGTCTATAGCATATGTTCAAGGCAGAAGCTACCCAAGATGGCATGTAATATATCTAGCTTCAACGGAATGTGTGACAAAAAATATTCATTAATGACTGTCTATAACCTTTTCTACACTATATATAGATGGACATTCTAAGAGAAGGTTCCTATATTATGATCATTTAAATAAGCCTTCTTACAATATATTTTATAATGTGTGTGAATAATTTTTCTCTAAGTTAGGAGATCATGATTTCGATTTCGATCATTGATAGATTTGATATCCCTAAGGTCCGATGCCCAAGAACTCTTGGTTCCTTTGATCCTGATCCATTTCAAGTAATCACCATTGATCTAAAATTGAAATAATAATATTATCAGCAATTGTCTCTTAAAGGTTCAATGGCTGCTCAGGTGGCCTATCATTGTCCGGTTAATGTATTAAACCTTGAGACCTGGCACTGCGTCCCCTCGAGCCATCTCTACCACGATTAACCTGGGGGTTCATCATCTCATAATATGAATAATTGGACTGGTTCACATCATCATGTAACCATTAATCCACCAACGACATCTAATTTAAGAGTTAGTATTAACCCTTACTAACTCATATATTAAGGCATGCACTAGTATTTTCTCCACAGTTCCAAGTCTATAATTCTACACGCAAGGACCTAGTTCACTTAACCATGGCTCTAATAACAACTTGTAACGACCTAATTCATACACCATTGGAATACAAAATAATATCAGAGGCAAACGGAAACACACCCCATAATTTTCTTTCTTTTACAAAACATATGGTTTAGTGTATAATTGGATGTCACAAAATATATATAATAGTCATGGGAAACGCTTCTTACACATAAAATACTATACAAAATCCATCAGTGACACTAGCCTCTATGTATCTAAGTCACTAGAGAGTCTTCTAGTGTGAAATTCCATGAAACTTTCTTACTACTCTATGTCATTGGTTCATGGATACATGTCACACATCACATAACAAAATAGAGGTAAGGCAAACGTCTTGTTAGTACATAATACAAACATCAGTATCAATATTTTTACAAGTATGGGAAGTACATTCCCCTGATCCAACCACACTATAAATCACTTTGCCATTTGGGTCGGTCCAGGCCTTCCCCATAATGGTCTTTTTAATAATGGTTTCTTCCATATTCGAACCAAGTTAATGCCAACAATTGGATCCATCTCTCACAAGTAAGTATAACAATCAACAAATGATTTAATATCAAATAACAGGTATGGAGAGTACATTCTTCAAAGATTTCAATCTCTATCTCATTAGTCAATTAGCAAGCATGGGATTTACCATTCTCAATGTAAGGCCGGTGTCCTAGGTATTTATTTAAAGGCTTTAAAACGAATAATTTTCTAAGTGTTTGAGAATTAGGGCACTTAACGGTGCTATAATCCTAGGTGATCAAGACGCAAGGTGGGGGCACCTCGCGGTGCTACGACCTTTGGTGATCACGACTCTAGATGAGGGTTTAAGTTCTGTATGTGGAGCACAACAGATGGTGACGCTATCTATTGTGCCGCTATCGGCTATGCTTAGCGACGTGATATGCCATTATTGAAAAACTTAAATATCGGGCGTTGTGCCCTATTTAAAGGCTCTTAATTATAGGGTTGGCTCTATTATCAGCCACCAACTTCCAGAGACGCCCTAGCTCGAGTATAGCCTCCCCTTTGGTGTTCTAGCCTCATTTCCCTTGTTTTAAAGGTTCCTTGAGGAAGAAGAAGAAGGAGAGTAGTGGTTCCAAGGATTATTCTACAGTTGAGATCCAACATGTTCTTCAGCTTTTGGGCCATTGTAAGTAAAGCTAACCATTGTAAGTATTATAGTCTCCTGCTTGGTGCTTATTTCACTTAGATCTAGGAGTTAGAGCTTGTGTATGGTGATTTTGGGTCTATTGTGGATATGTTTCTGGAGTTTGAAGAACTCCAAGTCACTAAGTTGGTTTCAAAACACTTTTTGGAACTCTTGGACCATGGAAGAGGGAATGCTCACACTCTTTTTAAGCCATGCAAGGTTTTGAGCTTGGTTGCGGGCATATTTTAACCTAGGGATTGGTTTGGACATGCATGGGACATGCATATTCGTAATGTTCATATTTTTATGGATCTACTAGCCTAAAGGATGGATTCTGGAAGGCATTAGCCCTAACTTAATGGATTAAGTCCTAAAAAATGAAGTTGAAATGATCGGGGATAGCGCCACTAACATCAGGGGTAACAACGCTATCCCTAGCAAAACCCGTTTTTGGAATGCGTCATGTAGTGACGCTATCGGTTCCTGGTCACGACGTGATGCGTCGCGTTAACTTTGGCCATTGACTTTTGGTAAAACTTGGATGGATTGGGGTTTATACTGAGGGGATCGACTTTAGGTGATTTAGATCACTTAGTAATGTTTGATGTTGGTTTAAGAGGAACACGTTGATCGAGTACCGAGGATTCATGTGTTTATTACTACTACTCTACAAGACATGAGTGTCTTCTCACTATACTATGTGTGACGTTGCGTGCGTAGTTAGTTATATACTCATTAGGGTAGGATTGTATGGTTAGGCGAGTATAACAATACTTGTTGTTTGCTTAGTCGTATGATTTATTCTTACAACTTTGTTGGATATTGGCGAAACAGGGATTTTCCTATGAGCCAAAAAGATCGGGGTCTGCCCGAGATTCCTCCGATGATGGTAGCTATGTTGGTGGAACAAGGATTACCCACGAGCTGGATGAATCGAGGTCGGCCCAAGAGTCCTCATTCGCTGGCGGAATGGAGCTTGTCCAAGAGCCATGATATGTTGTGTGATTATCTATTGGATATTTTGGAGTTTTGGGAAACTCACTAAGCTTTGTGCTTACTCTTTAAATTTAAATGATTTTCAGGTACTTCTTCTGACCGAGGGAAGGGCGCGACGTGACTGTACTATATCTGATTATCTACTTGAGACTTCCACTAAACTACGTCTTAATAAAATATGTTTTATTAGTATTGACACGTTATCTTACCAAACGTTGATGAATGTTTTATGAAATTTAAATAGTTATTTCTTTGTTACTGTAATTTTAAAAATGAAAATTTTGGTCTGAAATTTGGGACGTTACACCCAAACCACGAACTAGAGCATTTGTCATCGGGTAAAGTTGGACCTTCACCCTCAATGGTCTTTGAATAGGAGTCTCGTCTCTATCCGACGAGGTCGGACCTCGTCATGGATACTACGATAGAAGTCATGTTCACGATCTTACAACCGAAGAGTTTGCCATTGGTAAGGCGGGACCTTCACCCGCAATGGTCTTTCAATGGGGAGTCTCATCTCTATCCATCGAGGTCAGTCCTCATCATGGATACAATAATGGAATTCACATTTAAAATTTACCAACTATAGAGCTTGCCATCATGTAAGATCGGACCTTCACCCTCAATGGTCTTTCAATGGGAATTTCGTACACATCCACCAAGGACAGATCTCGTCATGGATTCATGGGCTCTCGTGCCCTTATCCCCGCCAGGGATGTATGTCTAATCATACTCTAGCTCAACTCAACCAATCTAAACTATGCATAGTTTCTGATAGCTATCAACCTAGGAACTAGGTTCTAATCCAGCTCAATATCACTCAACATTTTATTCACAACACAGTATTTTATCGGTACAACGTACTAATCACGTTCTTAACCTACCAAGGTCGGACCTTGTTATGGATTTATGGGCATCTCGTGTCCCACCCCCACAAGGGATGTATGCCTACACATGCGACCCTACTTTGCATGGTTCTTGTTAACTATTAACCTAGGAAAGCATGTTCCAATCCAAGACAGTATCATTTGACGTTCAGTTCATAATATAAAGTTCTATCATTACAACATATTGAAGATTTCAATATGAGCACATATCAAAAGAGAGATAACAATGATGATATGTATCCAACATAGTGTGGTAGTATGTATCCACCTTACTGATGTTGTAGACGTCATCGGTCCAAGCTAATCAATCAGCTTCTCCTCTCGTCTTAGAAGTTGTTAAAACCGCATAAAATTCTTGAATATCATAACTCAAGTGTAATTCATGCATTCATGTATTTGATTTAAGGCTTCCATTAAGTCTAAAACATTCAACCATGTAAGATCTTAATCCCAAAAGGTTCAAGTTCAACGCGAAAAATGAAGCAAAATATGAGATTTTAGGAAATTCTGAAGTTAGCACCGCTAATATTAATACTAGCACTGCTAATGCAGTTAGCGCCGCTAATGTTAACATAAGAGTCGCTAATGTTCACAGGGTCTGGAAGTGGGTTTGCACGATCATAGTTAGCGACGCTAACTTCTGAAAATGGGCTAAAACCCTAGATTTTCATGTTTGGGTCGTATTTGAGGGTGGGGAACCCTAGGGAACCCTCCATTTGTACCCTTTCAACCTCCAACTTGTTTTTCTTCTCTCTTTAGCTCTCATTGATGATTTTTGGCTCTTTTGGTCACCTTGGAAGGTTTTATTGAAGAGTTTCTGATGCTAGATGATGCTTGGTGTTGCTCGGAGGCTTTCTTCATGTGGGAATCAGCTAAAGCTTCTTATTTTTGGACCTTTGTGAGTGAAGTTCCCACCTTTATGAAATGTTATAGTTCTTCTTATGATTTAAGTGTGTTTTTATGGATTTAAATGATGTAATGGTCCCTTTTGGTGATTGTCTATGATTGAGAAGGATAAAGTCAGGAACTTTATGCCTTAAATCCCTGATTTAGAACCTTTGGGATGGTTAAAGAGTAAGCCAAACTCTCTTTGGTGATTTTGGTTAGTTTTGGACCATTTTGGACTTGGATATTGTTCTTGAGCTTGTGTGATTGTATTAGAATGTTAAAGTTAGGATTTTTATGGACTTTAGGGCTGTTTGGAAGTCCTTGGAAGGATTAAGACCTTGGCTGAATGGATTAAGAACTTAATAGACTTTTGGGACTGTTCATAGTTAGTGATGCTAACTTGGGGAGTTAGCGCGACACTAACTGTGCCTGTTAACTTTTGTTGACTTTGACCTTTGACCGTTGACTTTTTGACTAGTTTGACTTTTGGTCAAACTTGAGGGTTTTGGATACCGATCTTGGAGGTTTATCCTGTTTGGGATTTAGGAAGTTCTGAGTGGAGTTTATCTTTGTTAGGAAGTTCGCGTTGTCGGATTCGTAGACGGGCGTGAGGAGTGTTGTCTGGCCTTGCGGATCAGGTGAGTCTTTTCACTATAATATGGGTGATGTTACATGCATAGATAGCCTTATTACTTTGTGTACTATTAAGTTGTATGTGCCTTACGATGATTTCTGACGTATCGGGGAAACCTCTGAGTCAACTAATGATTCTGACAAATCAGGGCAACTCGTGAGTCAATCGATGATTCTGACGTATCGAGGTAACCCGTGAGTCAATCGATGATTTCTGACGTATTGGGGAAACCTGTGTGTCAACCGATGATTTTTGACATATCGGTGCAACGCGTGAGTCAACCGATGATTTCTGACAGATCGGGGCAAGCCCGAGAGTCATCTGATGATTCTGGCGGATCGGGGAAAGCCCAAGAGCTAACCAATGATTTGTTAAACGATGATTTGTTAAATGATGGATCATGTAGTATTTTAGGGAACTCACTAAGCTTTGTGCTTACTCTTTCACCCTAATTATTTTTCAGGTATCTGCTAGCTTGAGCTTGGAGCACGACGCGACTGTACTGCATCTGGAGTTTTGGTATCTAAGTGTTCCGCTGAATAATGTTTTTTTAAATACAATTTTTATATGTTTTAAATATTAAGTTGTAACTGGGATGGTGTTATTTGGTAACCCTTTTTATGTATTTGAATTGTTTTTAAAACGAAAAATTTATTACGAAATTTAGGACGTTACAAACCAGCTACATCAATTTCATTTCAAGATAAATGTTTTCTGCCAATATTAACGTGTCGTTTTCCTCCTTTAAGCGCATGGCATTCAGTGAATCATGACCAACTACATTTGGGGTTTCCAAATCTAAACATCACGTTCTCTAGCCTAACACGTTGCATTCGACCAGGTTATGGTCTGTCGAGATTCAACCCATTCAGCCCTTACCACATTCATCTAGACATGAATTAATCACGTGTCTTAACCTCACTATCAAGTGATAACATTAGTTGCACTCATATTATCACTACAACATCTAAGGTTTGTGATCAAAACCCATTTCTAGGTACAATCATGAAATCAACCATCATAATCATGTTATTTTCTCCTTTTTATTCTGCATACATGAAACATATAATATATTCCATCATTCATAAATTAGGGTTTATAACCCTCAACACAATTCAATACATAGACACAATTACATCAAGGAGATTAAGAGATTACCTTCAAGAATCAAGTACCTAGAGCTTAATCCTTGAAATCCTCGTTGATTCTCTTCAATTCTAGTTCTCAAGATCACAGGGGTCGTTCCCCTCTTTTATTCGAAGTGTATGGGGTAAGAATGCACCAAATGACCAAATTAGGTCTTTAAATCATGACTAGTCTGTGCGAAGAACATGTAGCGTAAAACATGAGAATGTGTCGCGTTCTACCATTAAGCGTGTCACTTCATTTGAGCTCAATGCGTTGCGTTCTAGCCTCAGCATCCTAACTTGTCGCGTTCACCAGCCTTAGACATCGCGTAATGCTGGCTACAATAAAACACTTGGCTAACTTTTCATGTTTTTCCCATTTTCACCCATCATCACTTACCAAGTGTCAAAACTCATTTCCATAGTTTATGATTAATACATATCGTCAATTAATCAATATATATCATCGATATCTCATCATATTCACCAAAATGACCAAAATACCTATTTTGGTCTATTTAAGCCTCTAACATATAAGTAAGACTTAAAACCCTTCAACCCAAAGTTGCAACTCATTCTTTAACATTGACCAATTCCAAAACGAGCATCATAATCATGCCATATACTTGAATGATTGTGTTTAAGAATTAATTTTGATAAATTATATTCAACTCCATCGATATAATTTATCCAAATCTAATATAGGGCCTACACAAATAGATTACAATGACTTTGGCCTTTTTAATCATTGTACTAAATAACATTAAAATGTATCTTGAACGAAGATAATATTATATTTGACCATAGTTTTTAATATATTTGCAGTGCATAAATTATAAATCATGTCGTCTATAAGTTAGGACAAAATTATACCATAAAATCAATGGCCGCTCTCAAGTGACGTAACTTATGACAGAGTTTTATTAAATGAGAATACTTTAACCTGAATTTTGAATTTTTAGTCTCGTATATGAGAAGTAGTGTCATCCTTAGACCAAAGGATGTACATATCTCTTACTCTCTTAAATCTAGGAAATTGTCGCTCATCAACTTCATTTTACTTTGTTTTAAATTAAGTAAATAACGCATACAGAGAGAGTGAGAGAGTGAGAGAGAGAGAGTGAGAGAAAGAGAAAGAAAGACACGGAAAGAGAGACAGAGAGAGAAAGAGATTGAGAGAAAGCTATGGTGAGTAAATCCTGCATACCAAGTTCCCCTACTCCTATCACCGAATAAAATGGTGTTTCCCTGCCTCCCCGAACTGCATGTCACCCCTCCGCACCATGCGGTGCGAATATACCTTTTAGTCTTATAAAAATATTCTCTTGTAACTTTAAAATGTATTGAATAGGGTTAATGTCACTAATTGTCAACAAATTGTCATCATTTTTCACTTTATGTCTCTAATTGTTTTCTAGATCAATAGACAATTGAACAGTTAATGTTCGGGTCATTCACTAATTAAACTAACCCAAATAAGAGGTGGACTATTACAAAGTAACCAACTCTTTCACAACTATTTCAAAATAATGAAGTTCTTTTTTTTTCAAAAAGACCTTTGTGAAGTGCTTTTATAAAAATATTTAATTTTCCATTTATTAAAATGACATCATTGTTGAGTAATGTGGAGGCTAATCATCCAGAGCCATAGCTGCTGACCAGTCCACAGTCAATTGTATCCAATGTCAAGTGTTCAAGCATGTCCACATTGGAGGAGAAACTATTGTCCGTAGTACGCACTGCTGTCTAGAGTCTATTGACCTGGAGTGCGTACTGTTGTCCGAAGTTTGTTGATTCGAAGTGCACACTCCTTTCCGGAGTCAGCTCAGTTCGGAGAGGAGTTCAATATGCAACTAGTTGGTTGCAGACTTCTCAACTGATGTAAATTGAGGTAACCTAGAGAACACAACTGACAGATGCACGTGGGTGTCAAGTGGCGGCATGAGTGCACGACATGTTCTTTGCATGTCTGGTGCACGGGCACAGACCCATGCCTTTTAGATCAATCTTTACTATGAATATACCCCTTTAATGTAAACCCTAATTATGATGTAAAGTGATTGTGAGTCGTCATCAAGAGAGTGCAGTTATTATCCTTTGTAAAGTGTATAACATTCTTTAATAAACTTCTTATTAGTTTGCCATGGTGGATGTAGCTTGATTCTAGAACAAGTGAACCACTCTAAATCTCTTTGTTATTTCTTGTTTCTTCTAGTATTTCTTGCTGCTACAAATTCTTGGTTATGTGTTATGGTCAAAGGTATGTTTGTGCATATTCTTGATCTTGTGAGGTTTGAACTTTATCAATCTTGTATTGTTATCCCAACAATCACATTTTGCGAAGTAGGAACTTTTGTGAAATCTTCAAATTCGCAAACGTCGATTTTGCAAAAGGCTTTGTGAAACCTAAAGTTGCCCTCCACAATATAGTATCCCTTATTATTGTGCATCAACATGTCATTGTTCTTCTTAAACTCATTGCATAGATATCCCTCTCTAGATACTCTTATTGTTGCATACATTTGACATTTTTCTTTTTAAATTGGTTCTTTTTTATTATATATCATTGATTTGGTATAACTTTTATTTTACACTTTCTTTGTTTGGTATTTGAATGACAAACTCACAATTAAAACTTGTAAAGAAAAATATGGAAGACAATATTTGCGTGGTTTACACGATTAGAGTAATCATATTACCTTCATGAATGAACTAGAGAGATTTATTATTGGTTTTGAAATGAAGTTTGACATTGAGGATCTATATACAGACAGATAAAACATTAAATTATTTTCCA
The DNA here is from genome assembly GCA_023525715.1 of Cichorium intybus. Lineage (NCBI taxonomy): Eukaryota > Viridiplantae > Streptophyta > Magnoliopsida > Asterales > Asteraceae > Cichorium > Cichorium intybus. The sequence goes on along the minus strand of CM042017.1, from coordinate 32,314,134 downwards.
CATTCACTATTTTCGAGGTGGAACGCCCTTAACATCCATCAAAAGCAATCAGTCATCACAACTCAACACCTCCTACATGCTATGTCTACTTGGTTGCATTTCATGCTCTACTGTAACTGGGAGTCGTCCAAAGAGCAACAAAATAAGCATAATGTACAAAAAAATATTGCATTTCATGCTCTACTGTAACTGGGAGTCGTCCAAAGAGCAACAAAATAAGCATAATGTACAAAAAAATATTCAGCCTACTAAGGCTGAAGTGCACACTATGGATGTTAGAGTGTACTATTTATAACAATCAAAAAATTAAATTGCGCAAAAGCATAAAATTTTGCCAAACCATTTTGCAAAACCAAAATCCAAAATAAAATTTGAGTTATATAATCTATTCCATAGATAAAGAGGACGAGGAATAAACCAATATTACATATTTACATTAGTTTAGCTATTGAAAACACTCCTCTAATATAGAAAAGTCTCAAAGTATAATCTGATACCTGTTTTTACAACTTTGGAAATGTTCTAAAATATGACAACTAAAGTAAATTCTATACCTATTTTTACATCCTATGATATGTTTTAAACATTATACAATTGCAATGTAAATTCCATAGCTTAAAATTATAATATAGAAATATTAATATAATTATTTAATCGGGTAAATCCATTTGCCCGAAATTAAATATTGTAAAATAACCAAAATCAACCCGGCAATCCTCATTCGATTAATCGAACCAATGGCAAGATGTTGCAGGCTTTATTTACATTATTCCAAAATTTTACCAAGCAAACAACAAAACAATCTTTAAAGCTTACAAACTACATTAAAATATAGCATATGATTACTCAAAATAACCGACCTCTTAAAAACGTATTTCAACTTTAAACATACAAATTTCAAATCTCCCGATAACTTACATTTTTTCACTAAACAACCCTTTTCTGAATCATAACTCTCAAGAAAACTTGCCACCAAACCACTCCGCCATTTTCAAATACCTTTCAACAAAACAATCCACCAAACCTATACAAACATTTAAATTACATTTCTACCCCTTTCCCTTCTCCAACACTATAACCCCACATCCACCACAAAAAAACCATATCACCAACAACAACAACACACGCACTTGCATGAACATATAAAGCATCCTCCCAAACAACAAGGGCATTTTGGTAATTTCACATCCGGGCATCTCAGTTTCGGTTTCGGTTTCTTCCACCGGAAACAACCACAGCTCGGTTTACAACATTTTAGGCAGCAAGGTCTCGGACATTTCGGAAATTTCGGGCATTTCGGGCAGTCGGGCAGCCCGGTTTTTATACAACAACATATGGGGTTTGATTTTTTTGGTATGTTTAGAGTTTGTTTAATTTTTGTGAGTCGGGTTTTCGTGGTGATGGTTTCCATTTCATAAATGAATTTACAAAGATGGCGGATATAATCGGGGTAAAGTTCTAAGTTACAATGACCACCACCTTTTATCCATAATGGTTCGTACGGGTCCTTAGCCATTTTCCATAGTCCATTACCATGTAGCCAATTCACTACATCATCTTCGGTTCCCTGTTGTTTTTTTTTTTTTTTCATCAAATCAAGTGTTAGATGCAAGAAATAGCAATGTACTTTCGTGTATTTGTTTATTATAGCATCTTACTTTCATTTCTTCATATTAGAGTAAAATGTTACAATTGGATGGATTTTTTAGAGTATAATGCATTAATATGAAAAAAAAACTAAAAGTACAATGTTGTAATAGAAAAAATGAAATTAGGATGCTATCATACACAAATAAATGGAAGTATGTTGCTATTTCTTGCATTTAGTCCAAAAATATAAAAGCAAGAAATTCTCCATTTTGTTCCAAAAGTACAGATAATATTATCCTAATTTGGAATTGTAAATATTTTGTAAAGAAGTTGTATGAGCTCATTTAAAAAGACAACTATGACCTTCAAAATGAAATCATTGATTGAAATTAAAAAAAAACATAAATTTGAAAAATAGATTCGAAACATCAAAACAAAAAGAAAAAACCGTAGTAATCTCTTGAAGAAGTTAAGGGAGGAACTTACATGTATCACAAGAGTTGGGCACTTCACCTTCCGGATTTTATTAACATTCTGCAATTAATAAAAAACTTTAGTTGTCTGGATTATTTCCCATAAAATTTTCTGAACCAACATTTTATCATTCTTGAAGACTATTTTAGACATTTTACCAACTCCACAAAACTATTTGTCTAGTCGAACATTGCAACTTTTTATTTAAGTATATGACGTTAAATAAAAAGTTGGGATTCAAGTATTTAACTATAAAACCCTCTTGTTGATTTTCTTTATTAAGTCCTTTCTGCATTAAGTCAAAAACAAAAACCTCTATATAGCTTTACCAAATTAACTAATTTATAATTTATAAACTCAAATATCAACGAAACAAGAAAAAGAAAAAGACGAAATGAAATGATGAAATATTTACCTTGTATATATCAAAGCAAAGTGTGCATTTGACATGACATACAACACGAAGGCCCGAAAGAATTGCACTATGAAGAACTACCCCTCTTAACCTCGGTAACCGGGCAGCTAAATGCAAAGTGGGCCCACTTCCGACCGACTGCCCGTAAAGAATTATGTCTTCTTGGCTAACTCCATATTCGGTCTCAAGACACTCGTATACTGCCTCTATGTCTGCATACGTATTAACCTCACTTGGCTGAAAATTAAAAAAGAGATAATTTGGAATATTTTAATATGTGATAACGATCGATATTTCATTATGATATATTTGATGCTTTGTTTCTAAACAACAAAATACTTGCAAAAAAGAGAGTGGAAATGTACTCTCATTTTTTAGTATTCTATTTTCATTTCTTTCTATTACAATAAGTTTTTTTTTCGTTTCTAAAGTTTTATTTATAAAAAATCTAACCAATTATAGCATTGTGATTTCGTTTTTTATGAAAATGGGATTACATGCAAGAAATAGTGATGTACTTTCATTGATTTTTACATTTAGCATCTTACTATAAAAAATCTACACAATCACAGTAATGTCATAGAAATACAAAGAACTGTTCATTGCTAATTGGTTGATTTTTTCAAAGTATAATAATCCTAATAAGAAAAAAAAATGATAAGAACACTGCTATAATTGGGTAGATTTTCAAAGTAAAATAACAAGACACAATTTGATAATTTTTATACTCCCATAACATCATAATCGATATGCAATTTCCCATAAATAGATCCAAACATTATTCCTTTTTATATCGTACAAATTTTCTTGAAATTAAGAAAAACATTTCAAAAGAAAGTAATTGTATATTAAAAAAGAAAACTTGAAAGCAATTATATAAAACTTATACCTTGCCAGTAGACGCCCCGTAACCCGAATAATCATATCTGTAATATAAAATTAAGACACACATACAAACATCAATCATTATATGACACCAAGTAAAAAAAAGAAGCAGCCAAATTTGAAATTTCATCTCGAAATTTTGTTTGTTATTAGGCTAACTTTTGATTATTAGGCTGTACTTTATTAATTTATAATTAAATTAGGACTAAAACTTTCTAAAAAGCCAGATTTTTAGGAAGGTGAACTACTACTGTATACGAAATGACAAAATAAGGAAAATCTACAGAACAGGATAAAATGTGAAAGTAAATAAAGACAATTATGAATGCAATCGATTTTTTTTACTCTTTACCTAATTATCCAAATTTAATAATTTTGATCGTTAATAATCAGATAACAGAATCATAATCGGTTCGTCCATTGCGATTGACGATTGTAATAGTCGTTTTATATAAATACGCACGGATTTTAGATGAAATAAATCGTAAAATGAAAAAAAGAACAAAATTATTAAAGGGTAAAAACAGAAAGTTAGAAAATTTTATGACACCATTGCCGGCCAGGGACCTTCAAACATGACCCCATTTGGCAGAATAACACACTGCACAAAGACCACTATCTCTATCAAGATTCATCAAAAAAAATTTCTTGGTTTTTTGTTCCTTCTTTATTCAGGTAATTGATCAGTAAAAACTGTTCACTTTACAGGTAAAAATTATAAACAAAAGTGAAATTTCGAGAAAAAGATGTGCGAAAGTTTCTATTTTTTAACTTTGATTTTTGTTTACGATTAACTCGGGGAATAATTTTAAATTTGTATTTAGAACATGTTAATGAAATCTTGCAAGAACAATTTAAAAGTTTAGAAAAAGTAAACCTTAAATTCTTACATAAAGTTAAAAACTTTGACAGAAAGGGGCGAGTGTGCATTTCACCAACCCTCGTGGGATAAGGACATTTCACATCGGCAACTAGTTAATGCATTCATTTCAATGCAAATCTTGAAAAAATAAAAAGAAAAAAAAGAAAAAAAAATCATGGCATCACATCAAACAAGATAACAATCTGAAAAAAGAAATCAAGTTCATGAATTCAAATGTAATGTAAAAATGTAAAGAAATGTGAAGAGTATAGACACAAAGGCAAAGGGAATGTAATCATATATCCATGTATGATTCAAGAATTTGGGAAAAAAACATAGAACAAAAAAAACCCATATAAATAGAGACAAAAAAGGGAAGATTTTTTATGAATAAATTGTTAGAAAACGATTAAATATACATATTTAGGATAAAAGAGATACGGACCCCATGAGATTGACTCGGAGATTAGCTTTGAGTTGAACAAAAAGGTCAAATAGTTGACCTAAATCAGCAGCATTGCCATGAGAGTAAAGAAGTGTGAGTCTTGCATATGGGTTTTTCAGATAAAAAGCTACGATTTTGTTGCCGGTTTTAGTGTCTAGTGACAATACATCAAGCGAGCAGCCGCCACCGCCACCGCCGTCATCAACTCCGCCGGCGGTGGATGTAAGGGGAATGGAGGAGGATGTGTAGACAGCAATTTGCTTGCCGTCGTCACGTTTCTCGATCTGGTAGGTTGGTGGAGATGGAGGAAAGAAGGCGAATTTTGCAGCGAGATGAGAGACGATACAACCCATTCGCCACCCCCGATAATATACTCGGCACAAACCCAACTCATGAATGCATGTGTGACGTCTTTATCTACATATACATGTAATTTTTAAGCAAATTGAGATGGGTTTTCTGGATATTTCTGTAAGAAACAGGTATATTTAAACAGGGTATCAAGGGTTTTTGAAATGAAGAGAGAGAGAGAGAGAGAGAGAGAGAGAGAGAGAAGTAAGTTATATACCCTCTTTTTGCTAGATTTTCAAAGCATACAAGCGGAGATGGGGAGGTGGAGAAGTTTTCCGGTGATGGGGTGGCGGAAACGGAGAGAGAGAGAGAGAGATGGTGGGGACAGAATATAAGTCGAAAGAACTGAGCTTTGATGATTCATTGCTTGACTAGGGAGACTTTTGTTTTCTCTCTCTATCCCTCTCGCTCATATGCCTTCCAACCTAACGACATCGTTTGAGCAGTACGATAATGGCGTGCACCAGTGAGAATACTTGCATAAAATCACCAGTGACAATCGACTTGAGTCAAATATAGAACTTTGAAGAGATAAGGTCTAAAATGTCTAATTATTTATAGGAAACTAATTTTGTAGGATAATGAGTTTTTTATATATATTTTTTGTCCTCTTTTATTCGATTTATTATTAAATTCATTTGAGCGGTTTAAGATTTAATATTTTGACGGGGTGTTACATGTTAATGTTTTTTTACACGATTTATAATTAAACTTTTGTTGTATACGATATATCGTTAAACTATATCTCAACCTGTACTAATACCATCACCTCCATAGGAGGCACGTTAGTGTTGTGCCCTCTCTAACTTACCTAGAATAGTTAAAAATTAGAGACAATATCATTGGATAGTAATCTACACATTATATAGTAAGATGTAATCTCCTCCTATTCTAAAATTTTGGCTTCACCCTTGACCACCTCCCACCGCCATCATTCACCTCTAGCAACAAACACCACTTTCCATCACCACCATTTGCCACCACAACTATCAATCTATCATATCCATCATCCACCACCATCATAAAAGTAATCTAAAATCAACTTCAACTTGCAGTAAATTTGATTCAAACATCCAATCAAGTCAAACTCGTATTCCAGCAATAATATTGCATCCTTGGATGAAGATGGTTACCGATAGTATACAATTTAAGAAGAAAGTGTGAGAGAGGAATGTAGGGGTAAGGTGGTTTTCGCAAAGTAAAGGAAGGGTGGGGCGTTTTCATCAAAGAATCAAAAGAAGATGTGTGTGTTGCAATGTTTTTCTAAATAATGAACATGTAAGATGGAATTTTCATTCTTCTATTGGAATTGTCTTGGGTGAAGAAAATGATTAGAAAATTGATGATGGTAAGAAAAAATAAAATTGACTACATATATACAAAAATTAGTTTAATGGTAAATCATATAGAAAAATCTTTTTAAATGGTTTTTCTTGAACAATAAATATGAGTTTAATAGTGTTTCTTGAATAAGTAAACCGGTTACACATGCAATAGCGGGTCAAGATGGTATATTTTGAACAACAAATATAAGGCTATAGTAAATTGTGGACAAATCAAAAAGTGAATACGTGTATGCAAAAATAATATTTTATTATCCTACAAAGTGATGTCCAGCCCCACTTTATTTTTTACACCACTTTGGTATAAATGGATAGTATAACACCAAATTTGATGTTATAATATTCTTTTCCCCTAAAATGATGTCAAAACTTCATGTATTATTTTGTCTTTCTAAGTTTCATGTTTATTTTTTTTGTTTTTTAAATATAAGTAGGTATATTTTAAATGTAACCATTATTAACTACAATATTATGGTATATATCAAACTGATATTAATTAATCATAAATATAAAACAAAACATTATGTTTCAACTTCATTTTAAATTAAATTTTAAAAAAAATCTAAACACATGGTAGAATATTTTATAAAAGAAATATTAAATTGGCATATATTGTACAATACAAACATTATGATAAAACACACAATTAAAGTATATGTGACATGCGCAGTCGTTGATGCGACCAAGATAATTAAAACATCACTACTCTAATAGCTAGGGTAAGTAAGGGTTGATCAAGGAGTCTGTGGTTGACACTTTGTGTCGATAAATAACTCGTCTATAATGTCACTATATAGCATAACGATTATTTAACACTCAAAAACAAATCAAAACTCAAACATCAAATCAAACACAGACCTGATCACAGATCCAAAACGGTAATGAAAAATATGTTGTTAAGGAAAGTTGGAAACTTTCGTTATATGCATTGTAATGGAAAATTGTCCTACTGAGTGAGCTTAACAATACAGCAGTCATAGTAGGTCCCAATTATTATTCTTGAAACTATTGTAGATTATGAGTTTTGTATATGCCATGATTATTTTGGTATACCATGCTTCTTCAATGATATCAGTGTATTGAATTCTTTCTTCCCTTTCTCTAATCTTGCTCAAGATATTGCATCCCATGATCATTACGTAATTCAAGGGAAACAATACAATATTGGATATTACATGGATGTTAGTATATATCCAAAATGGTCCATCATAGTACAAACTATTTATGAACCAAGAGGTCCAAAAAAGAAATATTTGCTATGCAACCAGAAGCATGTCAAAAAGATGTTTAACGTACATTCAGAGTGCTCCAATCATCTTTTGTAATATCAGGGGAGCGTCTAGTTTTTCGAAAAAATATATACTACATGGCATAATGACTACATGAATTATTTTACGTAATGTGATAATCAAGGATGAACGTGATTTTGATGCACCAACTGAAATTGTGAGGGAAGGAGCACATATAGAGGTAGAAAGGACGACGAATGAAGATAGTTGATTCTGACAATTTGTTGCTAGATATAAATATATCGAAGATATACTTCAGTATACGAAATGTTTTAGTTGATCATACATGGAAAATTTATTCCAACGCATAAACATGTAATGTTTATTCAAATGTATGTGCAATATTTTTATATATATGCATATATAATATTTATATAAATGTATGTTATAAATATATAATTTTATTGAAAATTGTCTCTTTAATAAAATAACAACTAATTCGAATTAATAATACACAAATAAATTATCTGGTTATAATTTTGTAATAATATATTTTATAAAGTTTTTACAAAAAAAATGTAATTGAATATGTAGAAAGCTAATAAGTTAAAGGATGTTTTTTACAACTTATATAAAGCTACAAATAGGAATATACTAGTGAATATATTTTATTGGTGTAAAAAATGGTGTATATTTGGAGGTGAAACACTATTAGCACCATTTTTACACCATTTTGTGTAAATAGACGATGTTGGATTGGAGAAGGTCTTAGAACATCCAATCACTTCCCATACAAATGCAAGGTCACATCCCGTAAGCCACCTTTGATCATATATCTTTCTTTTTCTTTTTTAATAGTGTATGCCCATTTAGAAAAGCTCGCCCGAAGGTGGTCTATCTTTTTGGTGGAAGATACATAAACCTCTGGTCTTGCATTCATAAGTGACACTAGATTATCTCCTTTTGGCATATGGGAAAATCATAGTTTTTCTACCAAAAGCTATGAAAATTTAAGATAAAGTAGTATAAATTGTGCTAAATACGCAAGGAAAATGAAAACATACTATCATCAGTTGATTGTTATCGCCTTGATCCATTTCTCGTTAAAAAGATTAGCTTTGTTTCAGAGAGAGAATATGTTTGTTTTAGAGAGAATTCTTTATGATCTACGAAAATGTTACACAAAAATGAGAAGACAAATTTGTTTAGGTTTTATAGGGGTGACCACATCCAGGGTCAAACTCGTTCCGTTGACCCTGTCCATAGATTTCCACAGATGATATCTGCCAAAATCTCATGTCATCTGCGAAAATACCTATTTTCACTATACATAGGATTTTCGCAACCGTTATCTGCGAAAACCATAACTATTTTGGTGATTTGAGTTTTTTTACTATTTCTTGGGAAATGATCAAGAAGATTAGTCATGTATTTTTTTAATATTTATCAGTTTTAATTAAAAAATAATTTAAGTACGTAATATATTTTTTCACATTATTTTCTACATGTATTTTTTAATATTTCTCGGTTAGCTTATCAAGTATTGTTATCAAACGTTAGTTTTTATCGGTTATCAATTAGTTTTTCAGTTATTAATAAGATTTTCAGTTAATTTGTCAAACATAATTTATATATATTATATAAAAAATATCGGCAGTATCAAACAAAAGAATAAGTTTTAGTGAAAAAGCAATTTCAAGATTCTTTATACTTCTTATGATGTATTAATTATCCTTTGTAACCTTGAATTATTAGTTAAATTGCTCGAGTTTTTTTTCATATTATACGATACAACTAATTTGAACACTTTGTTTATTTAGTTTTGTAGGAATCCTAAGCTCCTAGTGGAAAGTTCCTGTACAATCACTGTCACTTTCAGGGGACAAATTGTATTGTGGTTGTTTACTTTGTCCTATGCTTTATACTTTTCACAGTTATATAATCTGAATCTTCGAGTTATGAAATCAGATTGTAAGAAACATTGTAATAGGTTTTTGAGCTATATTTCCTATTATTAATCAAAGAGGTATTTTGAGAATTGTTGTGTACAATCAAACTCTTTAATTGGTATCAGAGCTACTTACAGTGTATGTGTCCGTGTGGAGATTTGAACGACTGAAGATGTCAGATGTCGATGATCCAAGTGCAAGCACTGCTAATCCTCAGGCCAGGCTCAAGGAGATCGGAGCCACATCGGTGACATGTCCGATGTTAACCCAAACCAATTACATGGTTTGGTCCCTCCGAATGAAGGTGGTCCTGCGAATACACAAGTGTTGGAATATTATTGAATCGGAAGCAGAAAAGAATGAAGATAGAAATAACCTTGCAATGGGTTTGCTCTATCAAGCAATCCCGGAAACTCTGATTATGCAGATCGGCGAGGTTGAAGACGCGAAAACCATGTGGGAGTTGATCAAAGCACGGTTTGTTGGCGCCGATCGGGTGAAAGAAGCTCGGCTTCAAACACTAGCCACCGATTTCGATCGGTTGAGGATGAGTGAAACGGAGTCCATCGACTCATTCGCCGGAAAACTTTCCGGTCTAGCCTCAAAATCGGCGTCACTAGGAGAAACCATTGACGAATCAAAGCTCGTAAAAAAGCTGCTGAAGACGGTGCCGAGAAGATTTATCCATCTTGTTGCTTCCCTCGAGCAAATACTCGATCTAAAATCAGTGGGGTTCGAAGATATTGTGGGCCGATTGAAAGCTTATGAGGAGCGAATCCGTGGAGATGAGGGAGGAGATGAACAGGGGAGAGTGATGTTTGTAAGATCCGGAGGCGGTGGAGGCTCGAACACCGGTGGTTCACGGGGTGGAAGTGGCGGAAAAAATGGCGGATCGGGAAGAACTGAAGATCTCTCGTCGAAATGGAGAAGAAGCAGCAAAGAAGGGTTAAGTGAAAAGGAATCGGGCGGGTCAGGCGGAGCAGGCGGGTCAGGCGGGTTCGGGTCAAATAGATCCGGATCCGGAAGTGGATCTTGGTCCAAAAATAAGCCCAATCACTTTAAAAACAAGCCCAAAAATAATTCCAATCCAAATTCTGGCCCAAATCAAAACGCGAAAAAGGATTTATCAAAAATTATTTGCTACCGATGTGATAAATCGGGACATTACGCATCCAAGTGTCCGGAAAGAATTCAAAAGTTTCAAGAAATGAATTTTACCGAACAAGAAGATGCCGATGAAACCGTATTTATTCACGAGACCGTATTTTTGAACGAAGCGAAGGTGATACCATCTAAATACAATTCACAAGAAAATGATGTGTGGTATTTAGACAACGGAGCGAGCAATCACATGACGGGAAATCGTTCATTTTTCTCCGAACTCGACGAAGGAATAACCGGCAAAGTAAAATTTGGCGATAATTCGAGTGTCGCGATCAAAGGAAAAGGCTCAATAATTTTCCAGGGAAAATCAGGCCAACAACGTTTGATAACGGAGATTTATTTCATTCCGGATCTAAAAAATAATATTTTTAGTCTCGGACAAGCAACTGAAGCCGGATGCGACATTCGGATGAAAGAAAATTATTTGACGATGCACGATGCCTACAACTGCTTATTAATGAAGGTACAAAGATCTCCAAATCGACTTTATAAAATAAAATTGACTATTGGTGAACCGAATTGCCTTCATTCAAGACTAAGTGAAGACACATGGCGCTGGCATGCAAGACTTGGGCATATCAATTTCGAGTCATTGAAAAAGATGTCCAAGAAAAATCTCGTCAAAGGGTTACCACACATTGACAATGACAATCAATTATGTGAATCCTGTTTGGTGGGCAAACAAACAAGAAAGTCATTTCCATTAATGACGACGTACAAAGCGACACAACCTTTGGAGCTCGTTCACGGTGACTTATGCGGTCCGATCACACCGTCAACGATAGGTCACAATCGGTACATTTTCACATTAATTGATGATTTTTCAAGGTTTATGTGGATTTTTCTCTTAAAAGAGAAAAGTGAGGCGTTTTTGCACTTCAAGAAATTCAAAGCTTTGGCGGAGAATGAGCTCGGAAAGTCTTTGAAGGTGTTTCGAAGTGATCGAGGAGGTGAGTTTACTTCGCTCGAATTTAATTCCTTTTGTGATATAAATGGAATTAAACGCCATCTTACCGCCCCATATTCACCACAACAAAATGGTATTGTGGAACGAAGAAACCGAACGTTAATGGACATGACACGAAGTATCATGAAGGCGATGCATGTTCCAAATAACTTATGGGGAGAAGCGGTAAAACACTCCACAAATCTGATCAACCGTGTTTACACAAGAGTCCTTGGTGATACAACTCCTTACGAGAAGTTGTATAAAAGAAAACCGAATCTAGAGAATGTTCGTATCTTTGGGTGTCTAGCATATGCAAAAGTTGAACCAGTGAATCTCAAGAAGTTGGATGCAAGATCAAGACCACTAGTACATCTTGGTTCTGAACCAGGCACGAAAGCTTATCGGCTTTTTAACCCGGCTACACAAAAAATAATCGTAAGTCGAGACGTTATTTTTGACGAGACAAAATGGTGGGATTGGGTCAAAGAAGCAAGTACCAAAAATGAAGAATCTGGGTCATTCATAGTTCCATGGGAATATCCGGAGAATGAAACGAACAACCAAGGAAACGATACCGAACCAATTGAATCAGACCATGAAATTGAAAATGAAGTACAGGTACAAGAAGATGAGCAACCAAATCCGGTTATCGACACCCAACACCGAAGGTCTACGAGACAAAGGAATCTTCCGATACGACTTCAAGATTATGTGCTTAATCTTAACAACCTGGAAGAACTTCTCCTAACAACCAGTGACGAACCAGTATCAGTTGAAGAGGCGAAGAAAGAACCAGAGTGGGTTAAAGCCATGAATGCGGAAATCAATTCAATCAACAAGAATAATACGTGGACTCTCGTGAACAAGCCTATGGGGGTGAAGGCAATTGGACTCAAATGGGTGTACAAACTGAAGAAAAATGCAGATGGCACCATAAACAAACACAAGGCAAGGTTGGTTGCTAAAGGGTACGTGCAACAACCTGGTATTGATTTCCAAGAGGTATTTGCTCCGGTAGCTCGCATTGAAACCATCAGGTTTCTCATTGCCTTAGCCGCTACTAATGGGTGGGAACTTCACCACTTGGATGTCAAAACGGCTTTCTTGCATGGAGAGTTGAAGGAAACCGTTTATGTGTTTCAACCGGAAGGCTACATAAGGAAAGGCGAAGAGCACAAGGTGTATCGTCTTTCAAAAGCGCTATATGGCCTTAGACAAGCACCAAGAGCATGGAATACGAAACTTGATGGGATTTTGAGGGGAATGAAATTTCACAAGTGCATGAAAGAACCATCGGTGTACCGGAAGAACGAAGGATCTAACTTGCTAATTTTAGCAATTTATGTTGATGACTTATTTGTTACAGGTACAAATTTGAACATGATCAAAAGGTTCAAATTTGACATGTCCAAGAACTTTGAGATGTCTGATCTTGGAAGATTAACTTACTACCTGGGCATTGAAGTAAAACAGGATGAATCAGGGATTACAATAAATCAAGAAGCGTATGCACAACGCATTCTGAAGGAAGCCGGTTTACATGATTGCAATCCGACCCACATTCCAATGGATCCAGGAACAAAATTGTCAAAGGCCGAAGATGAACCCGAAATCGACCCGACACAATATCGAAAGGTGGTAGGATGTCTTAGATATCTCTTGCAAACAAGACCCGATATGGCATACGCGGTTGGAGTTATTAGCCGATATATGCAGAATCCAAGAAAATCACATGGTAATGCAATCAAACACATCCTAAGATACTTACGTGGAACAACGGGATACGGAATCAAATACGAGAGGACGGGGCAAAAACGACTTATTGGTTACAGTGATAGTAGTCACAATGTTGATCCAGATGACGGAAGAAGCACAACTGGTCACATTTTCTACTATGGGTCATCTCCGATAACCTGGTGTTCGCAAAAGCAAGATACCGTTGCTTTATCATCTTGTGAGGCAGAGTTCATGGCAGCCACCGCGGCTGCTTGTCAAGCAATATGGCTTCAAGATTTACTAGGAGAAATCATGAACAAGGTGCAAGATAAGGTGGTTCTTAGGATTGATAACAAGTCGGTTATCGAACTAACGAAGAATCCAGTTTTTCACGGAAGAAGTAAACACATTCACACGAGATTCCACTTCATTCGTAACTGTGTTGAAAAGGAACAAGTGGAGGTTGAATACATTCCTGGTGTAGAACAAAAGGCGGACATACTCACAAAACCATTGGCTCGAACCAAGTTCAAAGAAATGACGATCTTGATCGGGAACATAAACGTCTCTAGAAGGACTTAGAGATTCGGGGGTGATTGTAGGAATCCTAAGCTCCTAGTGAAGGTTATCAAACTCCCGAGTTTACTCTTAAACTCTTACGAGTTTACGTTCCCAAATTCCAAAAACGATCCCGATTCCGTATACGGTCCGAGTCTACCAAGTTTAATAAAAATCTGATTTTTCACTTTATTTGACATTTTGACTAAAAATTTAAATTATAACTTATAAGACTTGTAACCCTAAATTTCCTTTCGTCTTTCATTATACTCTAGAATTCAGACCAATTTAGTTTTATGTCATTGCAGTTGGTGGACTAAACTTGGAAGAAGAAAGTGTGGATGTAGAAGAGAGAAATGATCAATGTTTTAAAAACCGGGTTGACCCGGTCGGTTGAACCGGTTGGACCGTGAACCGGTGAAGAGAGCGGGTCAATTATGACCGGTTTTTTGTTAATTTCCGACTCGGATTGAACCGGGCGGTTTTCTCAAAAAACCGGTTGAACCGATGATCCGGAACCGGGTTGACCCGGTGGTTGGAAAAAAAATAGAATTTGAACTTTGAAAACTTGGTTAAAGAGGTCAAGACTCAAAATTTTAAGATTACTCCACTATTAGTTCATCAAATTTGATAAAATTTTCTTATACAAACTGGACAAAATATTTTTTTTTTGAATCAAAAAGATTAAATTACATTGTTTATGTTTTATAAATATATAATTATGCTGAAAAATATAAAATATATGAAAAATGTAAAAACCGGTTGACCCGACAGTTGAACCAGTTGGACCGGTTGACCCGTGACCCGGTCACCGTACCGGGTCAACTAAAAAACCGGGTTTTAAAACATTGGAAATGATATGATTGATGATTCGTTTGTTATTTTAGATTAAATTATATTGGATATGTCTATTAGCTATTTTGAATCTTTGAAAAAAAATTTTGTAACTTGTGAACTTATGGTATAATATATATTTCTTCATTTTTTGTGCTTTTTTTAGAATTTTACGATCCGATCCGATCTTACGATCCCGATTTTGCAAAACAAAAAACGATCCTAGGTAGGATCTCGAGTTTGATAACCTTGCTCCTAGTGGAAAGTTCCTGTACAATCACTGTCACTTTCAGGGGACAAATTGTATTGTGGTTGTTTACTTTGTCCTATGCTTTATACTTTTCACAGTTATATAATCTGAATCTTCGAGTTATGAAATCAGATTGTAAGAAACATTGTAATAGGTTTTTGAGCTATATTTCCTATTATTAATCAAAGAGGTATTTTGAGAATTGTTGTGTACAATCAAACTCTTTAAGTTTGACTTGAATTCATTTGTTATTTTATTAAAACACATAATCTGTTTGTCGTTATTCACAAAAGAGAGTACTATAAATATTTAGTTTTCATTATTTCGCTCATATAATAGTTGAAATAGTTATATATCCTTTTATTAACATATATCGTATTTTAACGAGATTCATTTAGTCACATGGAAAGTTATACATAGAACAGAAATAAAATATAATATATATTACCTTTCTATGTATTTTGTCTTGAGGAAACAAAAAAGTTGAACATCGGGAGACACCAACAACAATAAATCAAACACATAAGTATTAAAAGACAAGACAAATATACATATTTTCACAACTTTTTAAACATCAAAACATTCATTTCTTTATTATAAATATTTCAATAAATGCTTGTAGTTTGCATCTAAAATATGTATTTTTATTAATTAGATTACACTTTACATATTTATAAATAATAAAAAGATTTAGATAAATAAATTATTAAGTTTATAAATAGAACTTTTCTATTTGAATTAGTTGAATATTATGATATCTCTGACCCAATTCTATTTTGAAAGCAACTCTTTTTCTTAAATTAGAGTTAATATTACCGACCGAACTATATTCTTTTACATAAAATATGGTGTTATGAATAATATTACTTCAATTTTAGAGTAATATTATTTATTTACATAAAAAACAGAGTTGAAGTTTCGGTTGTTATATTTGACCTAGTTTATGTATAGAGTAAATTACAAATTTGGTCCTTGTGGTTAAAGTTTTTCTAATCATATTCCATTTTTCAATTGTAATGGTGACTCTCATTCTGGTTTGATTTTGAAACACCTCTCATATGGTATATAATTCAATATGTTATCTTCTGAAAATAATATAACATTTAAATAGTTGTTGCAGAATTTAGGTCCCAAAAGATTAAGTAACAAAATCCACGTTTGGAAATTTATTCCATTTATTTTAAAAAAACATTAATCTTCCTAGAATACTCAAGCTGCGAAGACTGCCCCCCCCCCCCCCCCCCCAAAGTTTTTCAAGTATGGATACAACAAAATGAACCAAGAAGCGCTAATTTAAATAAACAAACTACATGCAATGAAAACTAGTTTACAATTATTCCAAATATCCACAAGTTAATCTCATCATTAGTCTTCAGTAAATTCTTCAACTTGAATACATGTCAAAATAAGAGTTAGGCTTGAGGAGGCTAATGAGTAAACTCAATGTTAGACTTTTGAACGAAATTGGATAATAATATAACTCCAAAGTCAAATTCTTAAAACTTTCAAAACCTATATATATATATATATATATATATATATATATGTGTGTGTGTGTGTGTGTGTGTGTAGCATGTGGGGATAAAAAAGCATTAGAATTAGACAATTTAAAATCAAACCAAAATATGCAAATGAACATGCTTCTAAATATCTCATCTAAGATATATTCACTCAAAACAAGTCCTTTTACTTCTAAGGTTCCCAATGGATCAATTGCATAAATAGTATTCGCACTCAAAACCCATTTAGAGGCATGAACACTAAGTCTGACATTTTGGAGACATGTGATCATCCCACATGAAACCATAGAATTGGTTTGTAATATCCATCCCTAAGCTTCAAGCTTAACCTGTGACACCCCATTTCTACTGTTTGCAAATACTATGGTTTTTCATAAAATTTCATGAATACAAAAAAATACGGTTTATCAAAAACCGATTATTTACATGTTTAAAACTGTGGGTGTACAAATCTATATCAAAATTAACCATAGTAAGCAATTAAGGATTAAACCTTGAGTCCAAGATAGGAGCTAAGTGGGCTCCACTCCAGCTAAACTTCATCCAATTATAGCATAGCATGTAACCTGGAATACATGGCATAAAAATAGAATACGTAAGACAATAATGTCTCGTGAGTTACATGAGTTTTAGACTCAAACCTTTAACTTCTTTTCCAATCTTTATATAAAACTTATGACATAAATATCTTCCAAAGTTTTAAAACATTATCATACCATAGTTCTTTATTCTTTTCAAATATCATTACATATCATACCTTGCATACCATCTTGTTTCAAAATTTTATAATAGCAATATAATATAACTCTTTACTTCTCAAAAATCATTTTATGACATACTTTACGAAAATAACTTCGTTCTTACTTTCTTTGACTGGTTTTATAAGCTTGCTGGATTTTTATACTTAGGGCTTTAATCACTATAAGTGATACCCCAAGTCTCTATGGCTAGAAAGAACGGATCAATCCCCACTATAGAAGTGCTGAGGCGATCTACTTCGCGATGGGGCTTGTCCCCAGTAGACCCCTTACCTAACCCGGGAAGGTTGGAACATAGTTCCCTTACTAACGCTGCTTGCTACAATTACCAGTCATACAAAACATTTTCTGCTTGCTTGAACATTACTTACATACATATAACTTGTGGCTAAACACCAAACTTCATTACTTTCTATCTTTATGGCTAGATGCCGAATTTATAACTTTCATTTCACATAAACTAAACCATATGTTTAAAACATGTCTATATAACATTTTAGGCTTAATGCCAAATCATACTTTCCAAACAATTTGTGGTTTTATGCCCTTTCATACTAGAAAACATTTACAATTTGTAATCGAAACATACTTCTTAAACATATTATGGCTATATGCCTATCCATACTTTCAAACATGTATTCAAAATATATATACCTTCATATAATTGGTTCATAGACCAAAACATAATTTCACATAATGGGTTCATAGACCAAAACATAGCTTCAATTATAGCATTAAACTTTCACCAACAAGTTAGAAATAAAACTCTTGCATATAATTTCACATATAAGATTTTATAAGAAATCTTGTAAATACTTACTTGCCATGTACCCCAGAATGGGTAAAAATACTGCATGTACTCACCTCATGTATTGCTAGATGATTGACTACACGTTCCTTGTATTTATACTCTTTTGTGATTAAATAATCACTTGGCATGAACCTATAATTAACATGTTATACATTAAAATTCATGCTAACTGACTCTACAATTCATTAGAGTCCTTATAATACTATCTTGGATCATAATAAGTATATAACTTTAAAATGACCAACTTTAGTTAAACCATATTTTATACGTATTTTACTACAGTACCCTCGGCGGGTCGTATTTCGATTCCGACAATTTTTCATGAAGTTTCATAACATATTAGACCTATGTTTAAAATTTGAGGTCAAACGGACAAGTATAAGACCAAAACTCAAAATCAATTTGGACTTGGCAGAAGACAAATTTCGAAACTGCATTTTTCTTCTGGCGCGAGATCGCGTCCCTACGGGGGTGCAGATCGCGACCCTACGGGGTCTGCAGCAACCAGAAATGGTGATTTTTATGGTATAATTTCCCATTTTCCTCATTTTAAGCCATTAATTCACGACTTAATCACTAAGGTTTGTTCCATGACTAAAATCATTCATTTACTTCAAGTTTTTAACCATAAAAATCATAGATTTAAATCATTTTCCAAACATTTTCGTTTTTGCATTTTATTGTCCAAAAACCGAAATTGTCCAATATTAATCATTTCTACTGACTTATTTCAACAATTTCCACATATGGAACTCATTAAAACCCCTTGGAATTTATTTGTTCATATAAAATTGATTTCCAAGGCTTTTAAACAAAATTCAAAATTTTCAACAATAGCAACATACTTTGATGATTTTTAAGATATGTTCTTAATACTTGACTTAATTGGTTTAGAATCATTCTAGGACTAAAATAACAACTCCTTTATACATCTAAACCATAGTTTCTTCAATTTCATCACTTTTGATTGAAATCATTCCCAAAAACTCATTTTTACTAAAAAAAATCATTTTAATGAATTTCCAAGAAGGGAATTGATTTCTTATGTCTTTTATGACACTTTAGGCTTATTAGATCATTTACAATCAGTTTCAAGCTCATAATTTGATTTATTCTCATAAAATCCCGTTTTTGACAATTTTCACCAAAAATGCAAAATTTTGAAATCAATCACTTAGGAATGTATTTATACATCTTAAGTGATTATTAGAACCTAACAAAACAATAAAAATCACTTTCAATTTCACAAACCCATTTCTAGGGTTCTTGAGCTAAAATTCTCATTTCTTAATCTTTAACACTTTCAATGGTTATACTAGGTTTAGGTAGTGATTAAGGCACAAGTTAAGGCTAGGAATCATAGGATAATCCTCCTCTAGCCACTGAATTTTCGAAGCTACAGTAACTTATTCAAGAAAAATGGGTTAAACAACCCTAAAACAAGATTACTAACCTTCTTTGGCTTGAAATTATGAATTGGAAACTTAAATCTTCAATTCCCATTGATAACTTCAAGAACCGATCCTTAGCTCTCTCTCTCGTTCTCTCTAGATTTTTCTGAATTTATGAGAATTAATGATATATTTTCTCATTTTTATATTTTCCATATTTACAGTTTTAGTCCCTGAACTTTCATTCCTTAGACTTTTGACACAAATATTAACTTTGGCCACATGAAGCTAAAGTTCTTACATTTTTAGTCCAAGCTAGAATTATACTTTTATAATAATTCTTGTATATGGTCAAATGACCAAATTACCCTTCTCATGGTAAAATGACTAATTTACCCTTAAAAACATACTTTCTCATAAAATATACATAAAACTTTAAGTTATACACACATTGTTTTACATATTTATATTATTAAATTTGGGTCGTTACATAACCGCCACGTGATGACGAAAAACCTCTACACAATGACAAAAACTACCACGTAATGATGAAGAAGAATTAAAACCCAAAAGTTCCCAAGAAACACTCATGTTAACCCATCCTAAGTGATATGTATGTTTATAATGCTTAAACAAGTTGCAAATCCAATCAAACATTCCCCACATAAAAGTACTTTCAAAATATGTTTCGTGTATGGAACGAGTTACATATATTAGTCACGTAGCAATCAAGAGTACTAAAGTATAGAGTTAAACTGTAACGCCAAAAACATGTTTATTATATAATTATAATAAAAAGGGCAAAATGGTCATTTTACTTCAAAAGGGTAATTTGGTCTTTTGGACAGAAAAGGATTTGTTTGGTAATAATATTTTGAGTCTTGGACTTAAAATGTTATAAAAATGTGATTTTGTCATTTAATTTGTAAGTTGTGGCAAAAGTTTGAGAAATGCAACTTCAAGGACCAAATTGCAAATATTGGGGGTATAAAAGAAATGACTTGTGCAGATTTTGGGAGACCTACGGGAGTTTTCTCTTGAACGATTTCTGCAAGGATTGAAGGTTCTTGAAGGCTTGGAACTTGCAAATTTGATTATAGCAATTAAAAGGGTAGAATTGGAAGTTTGGAGGTTAGTTTTTCAAGTTCTTATTGGTTTGTTCTTGATGAGTTTTATAGAGCTCAAAAACTGCATTTGCAGTTATGATTATGTTGTTAAGTTGATGTAATACTTCCATTAAGTCATTCTAATAAAGACTTAACCAAAGAAAATGGAAGTAGATTGTTATTTTTGGTGAATTTGAAGATTTGGGGTTGTTAGAACTAAGAACCCTAATTCTTCATATGATTGATTGAGTGGGTTTTGATGGTTAAAAACCTTGTTAAAATGTAAGGTTTTAGCCTAGGAACAAACCCCAAACGATTAAGAACAGAAATAAGGACTTAATGGACCAAAACTGCAAGCTACAGTGCATAAATCGTGACTGGCCAGGGGACCTGCACTGGCGCCAGGCGCGGTGCGCCCAGGAGCCAGGCGGGGTGCGCCCAGGCGCAGTGCGCCCTCCCCTAGGCGCAGTGCGCCTCCAAGCAGGGGCCAGGCAGGGGATCAAAAACGCTAACTTTTGCTTGGCTTGTCCGATTTAACTCAAATTTGAACCATAGGCTCGTTATGGTCTAAAAAGTTTGGGAAAATTTTTATATTGAGTTTTCGACCCCTCGGGGGCACTGTAGACCGATCCGAATGCCTCGGTGAATAGTAAAATTCATATAAAGTTAGTAAACGGAAAGTTTATTAACTAGGCATTGTTTATAACGATATTATATTGAACTCTATTGTATTAGAGTTAATTGGAATGGTTATTAACCTATAATCATTTTGAAAATAAATGGAATTATAGGTGCGGGACAAAGCCTTACGGAATACATTGGAAGGCAAGGAACCACAAACGCTAGTTGTAGCAATTACCAAGGTGAGTAATCTCACTCGTATTTGATGTGATAAATGATAAATGAGCAGCTGCGGATTGAAAACAGTTTTGGGGACGAAAAATGACAGATATATGATTTGATATGACAAGACCAGATAAGCTGTGAGTCAATATAAATCAATGATATGACAAGACCAGATAAGCCGTGAGTCTATAATAGACAAGAACGGAGTTGTGAGTCAACCTTATATAGACAAGACCGGATAAGCCGTGAGTCTAGGCAACAGCGGGCTAACTCGTGAGCCATACCGTGAGTCTAGGCAACAGCGGGCTAACCCGTGAGTCATATTTGATTTTGAAGGCAACAGCGGGCTAACCCGTGAGCCATGTCTGATTTTGTATTGCATGATAATACATATTTGACTTTGTATAGAGAATTTTATTCTTATACATGTTATTCTTGATTTGATTACTCATTGGGCTTTATAGCTCACGGTTTTATTGATATGTCCCTGCAGGTGAGCGTGATCCCGCCAAGGGAAAGGATAAAGTCCGTGACTGAGGACTTAGTATTTGAAGTAACGACCCATCTTGAAGAATGTATAATATTATGTATTGTACTTCGTGATACTCTTGTACTCGTATTGTATTAACTAATACCCCCTACTTATGGTTTGTTTGTAAAATATTTGGTTTGAAAAATAAAATTTTTTTGGGGTGTTTTGTTAATAAGTCGGGTGTTACATAAACCAAAACATATATCAAAATATAATGATATGTACATGTACTCTTGGTATTTACTGACCTTTGCACTTATAGTTACTCTAAGCACAAAACTTCACTTTAGAATGATGTGGACACTTAAATAGTACTTTATGGTTACCCAAAAGTTAAGTTATTAATCCCCAGATAGATGTATTAAGTCCCTAATTAAGCTTTAAATGTTGAAAATATCATTTAATCCATTTATATAATTTAAATCCAACATCAAACTATGATCCATAATCTCAAATGAAGATCATCATTTCAAGTTCATCATTCTAGAAATGCATTCTTGTTTTACTTCAAAGTCCAAACCAGCAAACATTTTTAGAACTTTATTTGTTAGTTTCATTTGATGACTTCAAACAAGTTTTATTTCATGTGTTAATCTCCAAATGATCTAATCCATTTGAATTACAAAAACTAGATCCAAATTATGATATGAACTTGTCATCTTCGTTCAATCTTGAAATCACAATTATGTTCTATATGAAGACATATGGATATCAAATTGAGTTATGACTTAGTATAACACTAGATCATAACTAACACCTTGCTACTTGATCTTAATATTCCAAAAACATAGTTATACGAATATCAAATCTATGAAAATAACAATAACTTAAGTGAACACATTCAGAAGTGCTTTGCATTTAAATGAAGTCTCTGAGTTTCAATGTAACACCAAAAGATTTTAATAACCATAGATCCTTAACATTCTATTTTAAAATTAACTTAATGACTTGAGACCAAAACGTTTCAACGAGTTCTAATGATTGATTAACTAGATAAATCTTAAAATAAGCTTAAAGAACTATATAGAGTCATAAGTTAACTTGAAAAGCTTCGTCGGATCAATATGAATAATTACTAAAAACACCAATTTAAGTTTAGAAACAACGTCCATTTCATAAACTCCTTCTCAAATTCAGATTTCACCATTGTTAAGGTTTTAAAGTTTTAAAAACTCATTATTGTTCAAAATCAAGTTCAGAATGCTAAAAATAGAAGTATATTAATTATTTGGTGATAAAAGCTCGCTTTACAACCTAAATCAAACACCTTTAATGGTGTGCTTTTGGAGTTGGGATTTTCTCTGAAACCCTAACTTTGAATTTATAAAGATCATGGAGATATTATATCATTCAAATGCTCATAGCTAGATTTTAACACCAAGGCTTTAATCTCTACTCCAAAACCTTCTTAAAAGCTTGAAATAGTCATTCCCTAAGCTCTATTTATTACCCAAAACCGTTTCTAAACAAGGAGAGAAAGAGGAAGTGTGAAGCTTAAATTATAAGTTTGGAAGGTCGTCACACGTACTCCTCGTCCTCTTTCTTCAAATATATCCCGCTGCATGGTCATGCAAAAGGAGTTGCATGGTTATGCAAACTCTTTTCATTAAAACTCTTATACATAGTCACGCAGACCATGCGTAGTCATGCAACAAAGCATACAATACTATTTTCCTTACTACATGTTCATGTTGAAGCAATTGTATGATCATGCAACCTATCAACATGGTCAATCAAAGCATTTTGACTTGTTATATGATGATGCATAGTATTAAACTTATTTATTTCACACGCCTCTCCTTTTGTATCACTTGACACTTAATACATATCTAATCTTATTAAAATTTAAAATATTAATTTTTTTTAATAAATTGAAGTCGATATGCATGTAAAAAAATTAGTTTTTATATGCATTGTGTGTTTTAACTAACTCATGCATAAAAAAATTTTAGTTTTTATATTAAAACAATATTTTTGAATAAAATAAAGTTGATATGCAATTATACATACATGCAAATGGAAGCATTCATGCATTTATATGCATGCATAAAAATTAAGTTTTTATATCAACATGCCTACCAGCTTTTAGAACATTAAAATAATAAACTTTTGTGTATTTCTTTAAAATTTTCGAACAAATTAAAATACTAATTTCCTATAAAATGAAGATTTTGATATTTTTAGTTTTTCTTTTTTTGAAAGGTTAAGTAAAAGACATTAATCGAAAGTGGATAAGGCTTAGGACTCTTTCTCTTCCCCCATAAAGAGGTTCCAAGTTCTAATCCCACTCCCTCCCTTTCCCCATAGGGAGTGTTAGGTTTCAATCAGGGGATGGCCACTGGCCACCTCTCTACCCCCGTAGGTGATTGACCCGGACCACCCTGCTGCCAGGTGTGCGTGGGCTCCGAGGTTGCTTCATCAGGGTCATCCAAAGGATGGGTCGGGTGGGGTCCTCGGTTACCAAAAAAAAAAAAAAAAAAAAAAGACTGTCTGTATATTTACGAAAATATCACCGCATCTTTAAAGGGGTTTTATCGAATGTGTGGCTGCCATTCTCACAAAAATCTATGTTTATATATGAACTGTTTTCTATCTCTCTCTCTCTCTCTCTCTCTATATATATATATATATATATATATATATATATATATATATATATATATATATATATATATATATATATATATATATATATATATATATATATATATATATATATATATGATCAAATAAGAAGTAAAATTATGGTAATAAAGGTTAAAAAAATTTCATTTACTTGGTTTTTGACGAACCACCAAATAAATCGTTAGATGAATAAAAAATAACATGATTCAGAGAAAAAAGGATTCCTGAAAAATATATTGATGAATCATTTTTTAGTAAATCAAGTTTTTATTCACGTTACGGACAATTTTAGTGAATATCAAGAAAATCATCGTAAAAATGAATCATCGAGTTGTTTTTTTCGAGAATATTTTTTGTGAATCATGTTATTTTTGCATCATCTACTGATATATTTTGTTGGTTCTCCGAAAAACATGTAAATAAAAACTTCTTAGCTTGCTACCAAAAGTTTCCTTCTTACAGGATCTCAATTATATATATATATATATATATATATATATATATATATATATATATATATGTGTGTGTGTGTGTGTGTGTGTGTGTGTTGTGTGTGTGTATAGGGTTGTGCACCAAACCGCAAAAACCGTCCAGACCGCAACGCATAATGTGGTTTTGAAACTTCGCGGTGCGGTTGCAGTTATTAACGTTTGTAAACTGCACAATGTGGTGAGGTTTGAGATTTATAGTCACGAAACTGTGATTTAAACCGCACCGCACCACTATATATATATATATATATATATATATATATATATATATAAAGTTGTAGACCTTGGTTAAATTCTCCGCCCTATTTGAACCATCGACCTTGAGTTGAGTTGACGCCTCACTGACAGATGGGTGGAGTAAGGGAGGACCGGCGGTATTATGAATTCGTGAGTACAGCATAGTGAATCGACTGTCATTCATCGACTTGCCTCTCGAACCGGCAACACAAACCAGGGACGGATTAGATTGACGGAGCAAAAGAGGACCAGTGATGTAGGGAACCAGGTTTTCGTTGATTTGTCTCTCGAATTTGTGAGTATATAAAAGCGAATCGACTTTCATTTATCGACTTGTCTCTCGATTTGAGAACACAAATCAGGGAGGAAGTAGTTATGTGATACAAGGGAGGACCAGTAGTGCAAGTAACCATGGAGAAAAACACATTCCAGAAGCTAGGTGAGAAGGAGAAGGCTGATGGCGGCGTCGACATGATCAATTGGTGGTGGTGGGCGGAGTAGTGATCGTAAATGGTGGTGATAATGCACAGATTCAACTACGGCTTCTAATAAAAAGGAGGATTGGTTAGTTGCCATAATAATAGGTTAATTTACCTTAATTATAGGTCAAATCCTCCATAATTATAGGTTTTCATTTAAAACTTAATTAATTCCTTTATTATTAAATTACCTAATTACCTTTGGCTGATTCTGCGATATGATTGGTCCTTACGACCACACAATAATTGTAGTTTATATTATATCCTAACTCTCTCTCTCTCTCTCTCTCTATATATATATATATATATATATATATATATATATATATATATATATATATATATATATATATATATATATATATATATATATATATATATATATATATATATATATATATATATATACGAAAGGGTTCAAATGAGAACCACTAAAATGTTAAGAACCGTGAGAACCGATATTCATACATTAAGAATCATTTTTTTTTTGTTTTTTCACACTTGTTTATTATGTGAAAATATATCAAACTTAATAAAAAATTTTATTTTTTTAATACGTTTTACACTATTTACAATATAATAAATTTTCTAGTTATTAAACTGTGAATATTATAACATAATTTTTTTTCTTTAATACACATCAATATTGATATCTGATAGCAAACGATGGATAATTATATACATTTATGTGTTTGATAATTTTATTTTCATAAAAAAGGAATGTTAAAAATAAAAAATGCAACGTTATTAAACTGTAAATTAGTGGTTCTCACGGTTCTCAACATTTTAGTGATTCTCATTTTAAAGCTTCCATATATATTAAACTGTGAATTAATGGTTCTCACGGTTTTCATAAAATATCCTTCAAGATATTACTATTGATTTTTACAACTCGTAAAAATTGCCAGTGACTAAACATCCCTTAAAAATTACTAGTCAAATAGATTTGATAATATTTATATAAAAATATATGATTTTTTTTTGTAAAATTATAACACAAAATAACGTAATTTAATAATATTCACTTTATTTATCATATATTTCAATAAACTAAGAAAATGCATTAAGTATAAATTTAATAAAATTAGAGGAGTTTTTAATGTAAATATGTTTTTTTTACAAAGAGTAAAATGAAAATTAATATCAATAATATTCAATTTTGGTATCAAGCTGATCGTATCGTCGATACGTTTCTGATGACATAATTTATGTTTTATAAAAATACATATTTTTTGATAAATTAAATTAACAGATTAAATATGTGGATGTAAGATATGAAAATACAAAATAATTATGTTATAATACATAAAATTAAAATATAAAAGGTGAGACCCACTGTATTAATTATATAAAATATATAATAATAATAATAATAAAATAAAAGATAAGAGGATAATGCATCCATGATGCTTTTGCAATTTATCATATTTTTTTATTTTATATATATATATATATATATATATATATATATATATATATATATATATATATATATATATATATATATATATATATATATATATATATATATATATATATATATATATATATATATATATAGGGTTAGGTTCTATTGAGAACTCAAATATTCATGAGATCTTGATAACTCAATGACATCCATTAGATCCTTATCCAAATCAAAAAGGGCTTGATTATCATTTTATAAATCTAATTTAATTTTGATTTTTTTTATTTTTGCCAATAGAACATCAATTCATAAAAATAAGCCTAATCAATTTCAAATTTCAAAATTTAAAAATAATAAGATTTCGTTTTATTAATATCAAAATGTTCGAGATTTTTATTTTTTTAAATATCACATTTTTCGAGATTTTTTTAATTTGATTTTTGGAATTTAAAATACACACATTTTTTTCGTAATCACGGGTGCATATATAATTATTCGTAGGTGCATTAGTGCATATATGCATATTTTCTGAATTCATATATACAAATTTATGTATTTGCAATATGCATATATGCAAATACACAGGTGCATATATGCATATTTTCGGAATTTATACACATATTTTGTACTTCTAATATGTTAACGCAAATAATAAACACACTAATTTATTAAAAACAATAATAATATACAAGTGTTTTGAACCACACATACATAAAATATTTAAAAAAAAATACAACAAAAATTTATAATATCTTCATTGTTTCTTCCTTGATTGTCA
Source organism: Cichorium intybus (assembly GCA_023525715.1). NCBI lineage: Eukaryota > Viridiplantae > Streptophyta > Magnoliopsida > Asterales > Asteraceae > Cichorium > Cichorium intybus. The sequence continues at coordinate 32,286,138 of CM042017.1, read as the reverse complement.
AGTTTCTTCACTTTTATCTATTTTCACCTCTTCAATTTGATCGATAAATTTTGTAAAATCTGCAAAAACGGTAATAAAAATGAACATACATATATGTGCATATGTAGTGATACTGATATACACAAACACATACGGATATGCGTATATGCACACACATATATTATTGCACACATACATAATTGCACATGTGCACATATACATATACACATGCATATATATTCAATACACATAACACATATGCACATACATTCAATACATGTATGCAATTATGCATATATGTACAAACATATTTATGAACATATACACATGCATGCATATCTACATACACCTGTATGGATATGTATATATTATTCACTCATGAGAATTCTTCATGCCAATGTCACATTCCAAAAATAGATATACATATACAAATTATAAACGAATTATCATATGCATACATATATGCACAAACATGAATATAAACAAATTATCACATATGCACATACGCACATACGTTTATGAACATATCCACATACATATATGCACATATGCACATACATGTATGCATATATGCACATACGTATATGCACATATGCACATATGTGTATGCACATATGCACATACGTGTATGCATATATACATACGTACATGAACAAATACGTGTATGCACATATGCACATACGTGTATGCACATATGCATATGTACATGAACAAATAAGCAAATATGCATATGTGATATATGTTATTGCGTATTTAGATATGGCTTTTAAACATATCACATATATGTAATAGTATTAAACTCAAATAAATTCACCAACAATGCTAACGATACAAATTATTTAACTAAATTAATAGTATTAAACTCATGAACAATTCACCAACAATGTTGCACTCATAAAAGCATATTTCAAAATATTTAAAATCACAAAGCTAACTAGAGATTAAAACGCATATAAATGAAATTACATGAATAATTAAAATTACCGCTGCAATTAACAAATTTGAGAAACATACTAACCGGAAACCACCTGTGACCATGTAACCTTTTTTATTAAGCTTTTTTACTGCAATAACCATGCCGGTTCCGGGCTTAGTAGCAGTGATCATCAATCCAGCCCTTGAAAACTGACTGGAAACCACTTGTTCCCGGCACACTACCGGGTCGGTAGTTCCTAGTGGCCATCTTCGGATCGGAAAAACTAACTCTTTTCAAATTGCCAGAAGTTCCATAAACCACCCATGTTCCGACATCAACTGAAATCCTGTCATAGCTACCTGCAACGATGGCAGCAAGGTTTGGTGTACTCATTCCCGTCAACGAGAATGATTCCGAGTTCAGATCCTATTTTTAGAATTAATCTACACTGTTCAAAATCGAACCCTGGATTATTATTGATTTTCAATTCAAACAGAAAGTGGAAACCATCGATTATGAATTATACACAGTACTACTTTTTTTTCTCATTTGTCCCTTGATTGTAGAGAGAATAAAAGATAGCAAAATTCTTACTCGATATATATGATATCGAAGAGGCAAGGTAAGAAGAGATGGGCGATGATAGCAATTAGTGGTGACGGCAAACCTGCACCCTTTTTCACTTCAGTTGAAACTTGTCTAAGCTACCTGCAAAAATAGCCTTGAACCCGCCTACCTCATCCTTGTCCTCCTCCATCACATTCTTCAGTGCCGCCAATCAGAAGGAAATCAAAACAATCCAAGTAGCACTTCGCTTAAATCAATTGAAGTAGGGGTCGTTGAGGTTCTGATGGTCGGTATGAATTGTAGGACTCGAGAGATTAGATGGTGCTCAGTCCATCGACGGCGGCAGAGGCAGGGCACCAGAAAGTCTTATGGGCTTTGGAGGCGGCAGTACATGATGTCGTTGAAGGCAGATTTATTTAGGGTTTTTAGAAAATAAGAAAAGGAGAATCTGTTTTCGTCTTTGTCTTCGTCTTCGTCTTCTCCACGTTCTCTTTCATTTAGGGTCTTTAAAGAGGCGTACAATGAGAGAGACGTGAGAGGTTTATCGGATCCAGACAAAAAACAAGCTTTGTAAATAGATTGACTTCAATAAACTCTCACCGGAAGTCTCGTCTTCGTCTTCTCCACTGGCGTCTTCGACATCCCCGTTACAGAATAATCTTGAGGTCTCGTCTTCAGCATCTCCGATTTTGGTTTGTGGGATAAGAAAGAGAACGTGAAAGTGCAGATCTGTGTGGCGATGGATACGAGAGAGAGAGAGAGAGAAAGAGAGAGAGAGAGATTGTGCTAGGGCAGGGATGCGATGTCAAAGAGAGAGAGAGAGAGAGACTCTTATTTCATAGGAATGTTTACATGATTTGGGTAATTTCCAAATCAGTGTTTTTCTTATTCCTAAATTGTCCCTAAAGGCTAATTTAAAAAGTCAATTATATCATTAGACTTAATTTTAATTACAAAACTGCCACTATTGATCCTAGCCTTTCAATTTTTTGATCTTGTGGTCCAGATTTAGTTTTTAACATCTCATGAATATTTGAGTTTTCAATAGAATATATATATATATATATATATATATATATATATATATATATATATATATATATATATATATATATATATATATATATATATATATATATATATATATATATATATATATATAATGTTTTTCTGATATAACTTTTAACATGTAAAATATGGTAAAATATATATATATAAAAATATGTTTTAGATCTTCGTCTTTTTATTTATATTCGAATAATTTTTATTACAATCCGATATATTTTTATATTTTTATATTTTGATGTCAAAAGTATACTTTTATCAAATTACGTCTTTGTAATATATATCAACATTGTGTACGGACACCGAATATCAAAAATAGATTTAATTTTACGGCTTAATAATGTTCAATTTATAGATTAAAGATGTAATATATATCACTTTTATATTATAATCATGATAAATGGTTTAGTAATACAAAAAATAGTAAAATTTTAATGGTTAAAATAGAGTAGTAAAAAGTAAATGAAAACTAGTAAAAAGTTACTAGTAGAAGTAATGATATAAATCTAAAAGTAAATGATAATTAGCAAAAAGTTTGAGGGTTTCATACCATTTATTTATTTGTAACTCATTCAAATTACTACTCTTTAATACTTTTCCAAAAATAAAAAATCATAAAATATTTTATATTTGTATTTAGAATATTTTGGTATCTGATCAAAAATATAAATAATTCGGTCTTAATGTTATTTCTCTTATTTTTTTCTATCAAAACTTCATTTTCTTTAGACGTTGTAGTTCTTAAAATATATAAAACATTTTGTTTTTCAAGTAAGACTTTCACAACTCTTTTATCAAAATATTAAAATTTTCAAAACCTAAAATCCGATGTTACAAAATTTAAATAAATTTCGACAAGAATGTACTTTGTAATAGGGCTTATTTCTTGATGTACCCATTCGAATATTTGAAACACAAAATGTTAATTAGAAACTGATAACATTGATAAATAGTTAAAATTTAATTTATAAAAATAAATTCAATAGAACGGTTTTGATCTCACCATACACTCGCATCAACATTCACTGAATCCAATACACAATGCTATGAATAACAAGCCATATGCAAGAGACAAACAATGTGTGTGGTGGAGGCCGGAGACTGAAAGGTGGTTGAAGGTAGATTCGGGTGGTTAAAGGAGGGTTTGAACAATCATGCTCTGATATCATCTGTTGAGTTCAATATCAATGACTAAATGTAATGTGGAATTTAATGAACACAAGGAAGAAATACAAATTAAACACTAATATTGATTGGAAAGTGTTTAAAACTCAAATGTTACAAGGGAATAACACGAACCCAAAAAATTTCTTCTAAACACTCTCTAACTTTCCTTATATATACTAACAGAATAACTAATTCGGTGAAAGGTAACAACCAATAATAAAATGACAACTAGGATAGCCTGCATGATATTCTGTTATAACTGTCTGCCTTCACTAACCTACACCTAGAGGTTACGTGCATCTAACTCATCCTATGTCACATATTGAAGGAGCATTACGAAGTTCTTCGAAGTCGGTATATCAAAACTCATACAAAACACAAACTTACAAACAACATCTTCGAATGTTTTAAACAATTACAACAAAACATGTACTTCAACAGTATCATAAATCTTATAGAGTTTTTTATTACTTTTCCTTATAAGTATGTTTTACCCCATACATACATTTAAGGCGATTCCCACATGATATCACAAATTAGTCATACCTTAACATTATATACGGTTGTTGGTTGAGTCCTACTCGGATTTGTAGTAGATCCCCCTATCCTCCACCATTATAGATCAAGTACATCGGGATTCCTAATAAACAGCCTCAAGTATATCAAAAGGATGACATGAGACTTCAAATTACTAAAAGGATTCATTTTATCAGCAAGATTTATAACCAATTAAAAACACTATATAATTGACGATGTAATTAAAAACTCATTTTTAATTTTCAATTAATACCCTTTTTAAGTGACTTGACTTTAATTGAAATTAACTCTTTAATTTGTAATTAGAACTCTTTTTAATTGGCATGCCTAGAAAAACGCCATTTTTCCATGTTTTATATAAAATAGATTTTTCAAATGTCGTTGTTTTGTTTTTAAATCACATGCATGCAACTCATGATTCATGAATACGATATAAAAAGAAAATACGCAAAAACAACAAGAAAGCAATAATAATGCTCGAAATCTATATCAACCTCACGAGCAAGATATGGTGGTTAATTTGGTCAAAACCTATGAAACAACCTAATGCTATTATAAATTTATAATAATATCTTTTAATATATTTGGGCCTTTAAACCACTATCCATCTTCATATCGTTTGTTTTGTCCTCCACTTGACTTGCACTAAATAAAAATAAAGTACCACCTATTTGATTACAAATTATAAAAGCAAAAAAGGGAAAGACATTCGAATCGTGTAAGAATTACAACTACAATAAAAATGGAAATAAGTGGCGCATTCATAAAGAAATGAACCAAACATAGATCATAACCGCAAGGGTCAGATATGCAACTTGTGTATTACAAAAACATACAATTTATCATGTTTATCAAAAAAAGATATTAACAGAACTAAGCATCAATTACAAAAACTAACCAAACCATGAAAAATATCATAAATTTTACAATGGTGCTCGGACCAACTACAAACAACGCATACATGTACGATCATCATACACGTTGAAAAATTGTCTTATTTTGGTTTTCTCTTTTTCACGATCTAATGCGCCAAACTCGAATTGCTTCAAAATTTGAAATTAGTGTGCACAAATATAGTCCCAAAGGAGTGTAAGGTTTTGAATTGTCATTATACTAATAACATTTAGCGGAATAACAAATGCAAATGGAAACCATTGTGTATCGTTAGATCAACCATTAACAGAAAAAAAAAATAGAGTATGATTTAACACTTAAATTGAGATCCATTTTTTAATGTAGGTATGAAGTCCATGAAAATGACTAATGAGGACCATAATTGCTCCCCTCTATCGGATTTACACTTAAATTGAGGACCAAAAAGCCAAAAGTTATTTAAAAAATCGGAATACACCTACTTCTTGAAAATAATTTTTTGAAGTTGCTTGAAAAGTTATTCTAAAAATTATTTTTAACTTATTGACTTTTTGAAAACCAATAAATCAATAAATTAGTGTTTATTAAAGGGATGTTTGGATAAGTTTATTAAGGGGGTGTTTGAATAAGCTTTTGAAACCGACTAAAAATAGATATTTTGTTTCGTGGAGATGTTGTATAGTCATATTTGAATGGACTACATAAACTCACATTAAACTATTAAAAGGTGTATTTTGTTTTATAAATATATTGGCTATTCATATGTAAATGATAAACGTCTGGATATGCCCTCGTTTCGTCTATCTAGCTGACAGCTGTAATTAGATTGATCCATTTTCATCTTGGAATCCCACCGGAGTGAGTAGACACGGATGCACTACTCTTCCGTCCTCTTCTTCCTATGGATGCTCTTCTAGCCCTTCTTTCTCTATTCAATCCACGGCCTACCTCGAGACACCTGTGTCACAACGGCTTATTTTTTGAGTGAGGGAAGCCAGAGCATTGGTCAAGAGAGAGAAAGATTCTGAACTATAGATCGAGAAAGTCACATTAGCTACACCAGACCAGACAGACTTTCTTTTTTTTACTATTTTTTGACTGACTGGATCGGTCACTCCTCAACCAACTAAGACATAACATAACAGATTACCGATCTACATTATATTCATAAAACAAAATATCTCATTATACAATATATTAAAAAATACAAGATATTCATTCAACAATTTATAAACATTATGGACCATCATTTAATTGTGAATAAGGATCTCATATAACAAAACATTCATTTTAACAATATATGTAGATCTGACACCTATGGAAAAAAAAATCTCGGATAAAAAAAATTCGCAAGTAAATGTCATTTATGCCATTTGTTAAACTTGAAGTAAATGGCGGTAAAACGATACGATTTTTGGGTAAAAGGTACTTATGAGACCCAAGTGTAAACTCAATATTACATGCTTGCAAGTTGTAACACTTTTAGGAACATAAACATAAATATAATAATAGCTCGAGCTCCTGTTACCAACTTTTGAAACCTACCAAGAATTTGAGATATGAATGCACTTTCAACAAAGTTATGATTTTTTAAACCATTCATCTTTCCATCTCATTAATCCTTTTTAATGGAAGATAAAGATTTTTTAACAAATGCTTCTAGAAAATTCTAGTTTGTTTCTGTATTGACATTTGGAAAAGTAAGAAAGAAAGTTTGATATAAAAGGTGCAACATGTGTATGCTGAAGGGTTGTTGTCCCTTTACAAGAGAAAAGCTAACATACACCTGTACAACAGGGGATTTAATCCTTGCAAAACATGATTTCATTAAGATTGTTCACAAAAACTAAGCACCTGTAATAACCGTTTTCTCTTGCTGTGAATTTTCAGTATCTATACACCTAAGGTCATGTAAAAAAGAATATAGCCTTCACCTGCATTCCCCAACATAAAAAATAAAATAAAATTACTATTAAATTCTCTTTATTCATTTACTCATGGTGATCAAAAATGCCTTTTAGCAACAAAACAGACTTAAAAGACTTTTCTGTTGGATTTTGCTTTAACTATTTATATATTAGTCTAAAGTGGGCATATCACATACGAATAATTATATTTGGAGTAAGTTACAAATTTGGTCCTTGGTGTATAATGGAAACTACAGGTTTAGTCCATGTTTCGATTTTGTTAAAAAATTTGTCCTTGTTATTTCATTTTGTTCAGGATATGGTCCTTCCAAGTAACCACGTTCAAAAGGAAACGTCAAACCCTTGTAAAATTACATTTTTACCCCATTTTATTATTTTAAAATTTAATTTTCCTTTGTTTTGATTTTGTATTAGTTAATATAATAATATTAGATAAACAAAAATATAAAATATTCATAAAATAGCAAAAACCACAAAAGAACAAAAGACAAAACAGGTAATGCCTAAATGGTCATTTTCCATTTTGTAAGGGTTCACGTCCTAAAAATATTTGTGAAAAGGAAAATATTACAACAGAACAAAAGAAAAGGAGGGGTAAAATTGTCATTTTGTAACAATTTAACATCCGAAAAATAGTTGTAAAAAACAGAAATAATCAAAACAGAACAAAAGAAAAAGAGGGGTAAAATCGTCATTTTGTAACAATTTAACATCCGAAAAATAGTTGTAAAAACCAGAAATAATCAAAACAGAACAAAAGAAAAAGAGGGGTAAAATTGTTATTTTGTAACAATTTAACATCCGAAAAATAGTTGCAAAAAACAGAAATAATCAAAACAGAACAAAAGAAAATGAGGAGTAAAATGGTCATTTTGTAAGGGTTTACCGTCCCATAAAGTAGTTGTGAAAAGACAAAAATCACAAAAGAACAAGAAAAAAGACAAAATGGGGGTAAAATAGTCATTTGTAAGGGTTTAACGTCGTGATGAGTTGGAAAGGAACAAAATAAAACCACAAAGCTAAAAATGCAACAAAATCAAAACTTGGAGTGTAGTTTCCATTGGTATACAATTATACCCACAGGGACCAAAGTTGTAACTTACTCTTATAAATACCAACTGGTCCCTGAAGAACCTCGATGGGCGATTTTGGTCCTTTTAATTGAGTAAAAGGGTGTTTATAGTTTATACTATTTCTTATATTGGTCCTAAAGAATCTTAAAAATGGATGCATACCAGTAAACAACAGAACTAGTCTTGAAATTGCAAGGGGGGTTGTGACAATGAAACATTTGGTGTTGATGCTTCTAAACCTTTTCCTTCATTAATGGCAGATTGTAGCACATTGTATTGCTCGCATACAGAATCATAAACTGCCTGTGAATAAACTGCCTTTGCCTGCAATACATTTGAGACATAAATTAAAACTTTGTGATTTGTGAATAAATAAAGGATAAAAAGTTTTTAAGTAAGAAAAACCTCATCAGGGGATCCACAAGAGGCAGTAACTTCCTCGAAATTGATCTCGGGTCCCACTGATACTCCCGTGCCATGAAAAGATATCAGCCTTTTTTCTCCAATTTCTTTCTCAACCTATCAAAAAAATTTGTTGTTTCTTTTTAATATTTTGGAGAAAGGGATGATGTCATTGAAAGTCAACCAACTAGTTGTTATGTGTTAATTTAGTTATTTTTATCATTTTAATGTGGGTAACCAACTACCAGAATTGTTTCAAAATAGATCACTATTGACCTGCTACACAGTAGGTTTACAGTTGCCCCTGTTTGGCGTTGGCCAACTATCTTTTTACAAATTTGTCCCTTAGTTTTTTTTTTTTTATGGATTCTATAATTTTTCAAAAATTTAACTATACAATTTTATGGATTCTTAACTTTTTTATAATTTTAAAGGATATTTTTAAAACTAAAATTGCATTTTTTTTTATTTGCCAATAATTTAAAAATAGGGTTTGCTCCATGGCTTTTTTCATATTTTTTAGAAAAAAAAATAATTTTTGAAAAACTAAAAAATCTAAATTTAAATTGAAAAATTGGAATCCATAGATATTTTAAAATTAAAAAATAATAATAATAATATTAAATTAAAAACTTCAAAAAATAGAGTCCGAACCTATAATTTTCTAATTTTAAATTTTTGAAAATTAAGTTAAACAAAATCTAAAAAGCATGGACCGAATCTGTAAAAAAAATATAACTCAGGGACCAAACTGCAAAAATAAATCGAGCAAATGACAGGTAGCAAGTCATACTGACCTATTTTGAAAAACAGTGGTAGGTGATTGATTACCCTCTCAACATTAAAAAATGAGAAAAATGGCTAAATGATCACATCAGAAATATCAGTGATATTATTATCCATTAAAGGAAAATAGAGTTATGAGTAACAAAAATAAAAACATAAAACAATAAACAAACCTGAGGTGGAGGGGGCATGATGTCATGACACAGCATGGCTAAAGGGTATATATGTCCAACCACACCCGCATGTTGCACAAGCCGTCTCATGTTGTCCAGTGAATTTGCATCAAATTGTGCCTAAACATTATTACATTTAGTAAAAAGAAACTGTATCTCCGTTTTGTATTTATGTAATAAACTAATAAAAATAAAAATATTACCGGAAACCACTTGTTTGTAACTGGATCCGGTCTGTCCCTTCCGCCACTTGGTGCAATCCATATTATTTTAGATCCACCTCTGAAACTCAAAAAATGTCGTTAATTAACTAATTTTAAAACTTTAATATGTTAAATAAAGAGATTTGATACCTTAAAAGCAAGGCCATTTCTTTTAGACTTCTTGTATTTGCCCTTCTTTTCATGTCAATAAGCTCAGGGTCATCATTCATGTGTTTTTTGGAATATACACACAGCAAGTTTCTTCCCATGCTGAAAGGCTTGCAAAGAGGATCTGTTATGACTCTGTCACCTGCCACGTAGATCTGCAAACATATTTTTTTTAATTATTTGATTTGTGGGAAATGGGAATATTGTTGTGAGTTTTTAATTTATATCGAGATCAAGCTTACTATGTTTTCGGAAATATGGGGATTTGTTGTTTCGAGCAGTAAGGCGATGACAGCTGGATCTGCTTCTGTTTGGTGGTTTGAAATCAAAATGACGTTTTCGCCCTGGTAGTTTTAAGTATAAAGGTAAATATTATCTGAGATTAATCGATTATCACATAATATAGAAATAAGTGTGAAAATTAGGAAACCTGATTCAGCTGTTGTTCCATATTAGTGAAAATGGAGACATTTCCAACATAGGATTCCCTGATAATTTTAAATATGTATTTTGTTATTGTTTTTTTTTTTTTTTTGGTAATATAATTATAGCTATTGAATTGAAGGGAGATAATTAACTGACCTGAAATTGATCAAAGGGCGAATATAATTTTGACCAAATGTATAGTAGTCAAAAGGTGCGCGAATAGCTTCATGATATGGTGAAAACTCAAATGGTTCCTGTAATTAACTAACATATTTAGAGAAGAGTGATTTTGATAAATCAATATGAAAATGTTTTAGGTCAAACATGATATGTATGATTTGGTCAAACCTTTACGTCCAAGAACATACGATCAAACGCTACACGCATGTTTGACAATACAGTATTTTCTGCATGGGGATCTCCACTTCGGAAAACCTAAAAAAGAAAAGAACTGTGAAACTTACATAAAAGGTATAAAAATCAGTCTAATAATAAAGGATTAGAACAGGACAAGTCCAATAAAAAAAAATTACTGCATTTTTGTAGTTGTGGTACAGCTCTTCCATTGATTGAGCAATAGTTTCTGGCAGTGTTTTAGCTTCTAGCTCTCTTTGAATTCCAGATAGGAGATCTAAATGAAATAATGTAATTAAAATAACAGTATATGACTCAATACAGGATTATAGACTTATAGGATATAAGTATATGCTTCAAAAGTTGTTTTAAAGCTGTTAAGTGAAAAGAAATTACTATTTCATAAATTATGGGAATCCTAGGGCTTTGATGGTAGAACATTAAGGATGGTTGGATATAAGAAGGAAAATAAAATGTGAAAAGTGTTATCATATCTTCGGCGTTGACCATAAGGAATTACCAGAATTGTCGATTTCTTACGTATTTGAGTGATGTTTTGTTATAAATGCATTAAATTACAATGTACCAGAAGAGATATTTTCTCTCTTCAGCACGTGCATTACGGTTAAGAAACCCTAAAATGTTATACTGCCAAGTAGGGCAGACAAATGATCAACAACGGAGGAAATCTCCACAACCTGTCATCTTCAAGCCATGAATAATTTGAACACCACAAACAAAGTAGACAGATGATAACATTGAGAATGGTTAATGATCTGACAAAATGATGAATATCATAGACATCAAGAATCCTATTAATTGGGGGAATGTAGACTAGCAACTGAGCAATGATGATGGCTCAGCCCCTCACAAACAGTACTAACTAAGTAACTATCAAGAAGCATAATCACTAGATCTGAATCATCATACGACAAGCCAATTCATCAACGTGATTAGTTAATTATAAATGTCAATGGTTCATATATACTTGAACAAACCAAAAGAACCTCTGGATAGGCTAAGGAATGTCAATCTTTTAGGAATTAATCTCTAACATCAATCAAGCTATCAAGAGCACTTATCACAGTACTAATTAGATCAGAAAACCTTAGACGATACAGAGTAGCTAAAAGTTCGTTTAGGAATGTAATACAGACCACACAGACACGATAAGTACCATTAGTTAGTACAGTGGCCACTCCAAATGGAAAATTACTCCTGTTCATATCAGTGTGTGCATATAACAAACCTCCTAGTATTGAAGAAATTGGCGATCGCTCAAGCACTCAATTCACCTCGCTTCTTTGTAATTGAAAACAATTGATCAAACCTACCGAACTGAAAAAATAAAATAGAAATTGTGAATGATGAAATATCATACCAATCAGACTCTCGAAATTCATCTACTGTCACTTCGTTTTAGTAGAAACAGAGCCAAATAAGAAAAAACACAACACATGCGTACCAAATATATCACAGTAAATAGAGGCATTCGGAAGCTAGCATAATTCATTCTACAAACACACCGGAATCGCCTACCTTGTTCGGAGCGAGCATCGATGAATGTACGAGAGTAACCGAGTTCGGATCCAGAGACCGGTAGCGGAGTAGAAGTTGCCGAACACTTCTTGTCTTGAACCGTTTCCGCCATGCCATGGGCGGCAGAAAACGCCAAGAACGGAAACCGCCGGAAAGCCGAACGAACACGCCAGGATGAAGAAGTAGAAGTAGAAGGTAATAAGAGAGAAACCCTAGGATTTGTGGTGGATAAGAAGAGAGTAGGGGAAGAAGGAGAGAAGATCGACATAGTGTAGAGAGAGTGTGTGTGAGTGTGTGTGAGAGTGAGAGAGAGAGTTGTTCAGGTAAAAGATGTGGAGTTATTAAAGTGATGGAGGTGATGGGAGTGGTGGTGGTGGCGGTGGAGCATTGGCGGAGATGGCCTGAGCGCACGTGCTTTTCATCGAAAACGAGGGCAGGGTAGGGAGGGATCGAGCGATTGGATTAGCTGACGCCGCCTGTAATGGATATTGAAACTAACTGGCCAACCGTTAAACCTATTTTCTTTTTTTCTTTTTTATTATTATATCCATCTTTTACAGAAAAAAAAAAATAAAAAAATAAATAAAAAAACTAATTGTCTAAAGAATTATATAATTATGTTATTTAATGAAGGGGTATTTAAAAAAATAGATAAAAGAGCGTAGTTGACTACAATAGGCGTGAATTTTGTAGGTATGATCTCTGTAAATACATGGTCACCTTCGAAAAATTTTATGCTGTCAAAACAGTGTCGGAATTGGGAAGGTCTGCGAAAAGAATAGCAGACTTGCGAAAAAATGATGTTGGGCTGTGAAAATCTAGCACATGGGCCGAGATATCAGGCCTACAAAAAACTCTAGATATTTAAACATTTTTTTTTACTTTTTTCGTATTTGTTACGCGATTTTTTCACAGCCGTTTTTCCTGAAGCTTTGAAGCAAAATTACAAATAACGATAACAATATACATTTGACAGTAAGTTTTGTTGTTTTAATTATTCATCTCATTCACTTTTCTAATCAATTTGAACAATAATTCAAAGAACAGTTGAAGATATACTTACTTGGTGGTGTGATTACAGGGTTTGAAGGAGTAGAAGAAGATGATGTCATGATGAAATCTTGTTGGTTCTTTAAGGATACACCCTCTAATGATGGAGTAAACAATTGATGAAATCAATTGTTGAATGATTTTGTTGGTGTTCTTGAGAGAAACGAACCAGAGAGAAATGAAAAACTGATACGTTCGTTCCTTTTAATTCTCATTTATATGGGTGTATCAAAAAGAAACCATTTAGCCCCTTATGTATTTATTATGTCATCCACATCCATCATATGTCAATATTACATAAGTATAGGGGCCAAAAATGACATAATGGCAATCAGGATATAAATACATATTTATAAATATACCCTTAATAATATAAAACTATACATAAATTGTCCGAGGTCATTTAATAGAAAATATATTCCAACAAGTTTTACATTGTTTATGTTAGTTAATTCGAATAAAATCATTTTTGTTATCGTGTTTGCTTAATGCAAACATATTTGCGACTTATAGTTGGATTATCATTAAGGAATGAAAATTAAAATTGTTACTAATACTATCTATATAATATTAAAAACGATTCCCCACTTCACAAGTTGAATGCGTGAAAGTGACTTGAACTTTTCTTGTTTGACCTGTTTTTACAATGTTTCTTCTCACTCTATTTATATAATTATTTGGTTCAGCAACTATTTATTTATGAATGCTTTGACCTTTTCGGATGATGAATGCTTTGACCTTTAGCATATTTGACCCGGTAAATCAAAAAAGGTCATCTATACAATAATGTGCTATGATTTTTCTTAATTTGTACAGTAACTAGATATGGGGTTAGGGAAAATAGGTCTGTAAACGAACCGAACGAACACGAACGAGTTCGTTCATTTAAGTTAGCCGAACAAACGAACAAACATGAACGGTTAAACGAATGAGTTTTCTTGTTCATGTTTGTTCGTTTAACAATTATCTTATTCATGTTCGTTCATTTATGTTCGTGAACATGCTAAACGAACATAAACGAACAGAGATAAACAAACACAATTAAACATATATGAACATAAACAAACATATAATATTGTAATGTAATCAAACACAATTAAACATATATGAACATAAAATGAACAAACATAAACGAACGTAAACGAACAACATAAACGAACGTTCACGAACATAATTGAACGAACGGGACAATTGTTCATGTTCGTTTGTTTAACTAAACGAACGAGAAATTATGTTCATGTTCGTTCATTTATTAAATAAACGAACATAAACGAACTTCCCGCCGAACATTTCACGAACGGTTCGCCAAACGTTTGGTTCGTTTACGGCCCTAGGGGAAACATGAGGATTGTAATTTGATGTTAACATATGAATATTGTTTTTTTAAGTATTTTCCTCATACTTTGTTGATGATTTTTTTTATTCTAGAAGTTAGCTTTTTTTATACATTTATTCTCCATCAAGATTTTGAAAATATATGAAATTAAAATTTGTACATATTAAATTTGAAGTTGGAGGTTACACATAACTTGTAACAAAAAGTTGTCTTTGACACTAAAATTGAAAATATATATATTTTAGGACACGTTTTTAAGGATATAATCTTATGGTTTTATCCTAATTTAGACAACATATTTTATTTAGAACCACATAATATTCTAATTTTTTTTTATTTTAGATAATATATTTTTGTTTTTTATGTAAAAGTTAAAAGTAATTTTTGATCTCATCATTAAAGAAAGCAAATCGTGATGTTTAAAATAAATAGACAATAGTATAGATTCATACTTTTAATTTTAATAAATATAGAGATAAAATAAATTAGAATTAGACAAGTTATTATTCTATATACGTAAAACTACATGTTCACTATAGATTGTGAATGAAAAATAATTAAATGGAAATGAAACACATCATTCTTTTTTGTAAATATGTAGAATTAAGCTTTGATATTCTTACTGGTGGAGCTATGAAATGAAAAAAGTTAGGGGTGGCCTCTCTACATATTAAACTTTGATATTTTACTTTGTTGATGATTTTTTTATTCTAGAAATTAGCTTTTTTTATACATTTATTCTCCATCAAGATTTTGAAAATATATGAAAATAAAATTTGTACATATTAAATTTTAAGTTGGAGGTTACACATAACTTGTAACAAAAAGTTGTCTTTGACACTAAAATTGAAAATATATATATTTTAGGACACGTTTTTAAGGATATAATCTTATGGTTTTATCCTAATTTAGACAACGTATTTTATTTAGAACCACATAATATTCTAATTTTTTTTATTTTAGATAATATATTTTAGTTTTTTATGTAAAAGTTAAAAGTAATTTTTGATCTCATCATTACAGAAAGCAAATCGTGATGTTTAAAATAAATAGACAATAGTATAGATTCATACTTTTAAATTTTAATAAATATAGAGATAAAATAAATTAGAATTAGACAAGTTATTATTCTATATACGTAAAACTACATGTTCATTATAGATTGTGAATGAAAAATAATTAAATGGAAATGAAACACATCATTCTTTTTTGTAAATATGTAGAATTAAGCTTTGATATTCTTACTGGTGGAGCTATGAAATGAAAAAAGTTAGGGGTGGCCTCTCTACATATTAAACTTTGACATTTTACTTTGTTGATGATTTTTTTATTCTAGAAATTAGCTTTTTTTATACATTTATTCTCCATCAAGATTTTGAAAATATATGAAAATAAAATTTGTACATATTAAATTTTAAGTTGGAGGTTACACATAACTTGTAACAAAAAGTTGTCTTTGACACTAAAATTGAAAAACTATATATTTTAGGACACGTTTTTAAGGATATAATCTTATGGTTTTATCCTAATTTAGACAACGTATTTTATTTAGAACCACATAATATTCTAATTTTTTTTATTTTAGATGATATATTTTAGTTTTTTATGTAAAAGTTAAAAGTAATTTTTGATCTCATCATTACAGAAAGCAAATCGTGATGTTTAAAATAAATATACACTAGTATAGATTCATACTTTTAAATTTTAATAAATATAGAGATAAAATAAATTAGAATTAAACAAGTTAATAACATAAAAACCACTACAGTTTTTATGTGGGATATCCGCAAGAACAATCCGATGAGGAAGGTGGGTGGTTTGATAATAATATCTCGACTTTTATATTTTTTCTTGTCAGATAATGCTAGAACTGACCCAAGGTTTGGGTGGCCCGTGTGACGGCCTAGGGTGTCAAGTGGGCTAGGTGATTCGGTTTTCTATCTAATATTAGTATTTAGTATTTACTAGCCTATTTTAAAAGATTAAGAGCCCAATATGTATAACTTAGTGTAGTTGTGTAACACCCTAAAAAGGAATTTTGAAACCAAATAATAAACCTCTAAATAAATATATAAAGTTATTTCATTCATATTAAATAAAAGCATATTAGAGTTGTAACACTGCATCTTTCATACACCTTATTTGGTGTATTAATTTATAAAAATCATTAAGTGAAAATTTCATTCTTTTAAAAACTTTTCTTTTAATAAAAAAGGCATCGTTTAAAACCTTTGGTCCCAATAAAAACAAATACGTAAAAAAATATTTAGACAACATTGGGGGTTACAAACTCATATCAAAACAACCATAGTAAAGCCTTTAAACGTGTCAAAGTTATGTCCCGTATTAATCTAAAATTTCTACCGAAAATTCGGCATGACCTTTGGGCAATATGGACAAATCCATACTAACCCGACTCAATAAAACTATCCAAAAACAATATGGGACATAACACAACTTTATTGTACAACTACAAAGGAATTCTAAACCATAACTTTATATTTGTCATTTACATGTTATAACTATACCGTGCTTGGGATAACTCTATCTTTTGAACATCCTTTCTATCTACGTTCCTCATATCAGCTTCTAAGTCCTTTCCTTCTATCGTCTATCGTCTGCTAACAAGCTTCCTGTTCCTGAGTACATAGCATTTTAAAACAAAGAATACATAAGACATAAATGTCTTGTGAGATACATGGGTTTTAGAACCAACAAGTTTAAATTAATTTGAATATCATTAACTATTATAAAACCAAGAAAAATTTCCTTTCTTTTCATAACCTGCAAAATCCACTTTATTGTCAAAACATCAAATTATAGATCAATACTTCATCATCAAATCTTAGAATCATCGTTTGATCATCAAAACCATAAAATCATTAAATATCATCAAGACAAAAATTTATTGTTATAACAATAAAACATAAGTCATTACTTCATCATAAAAACATTAGGTTTTTCACTTTATCATGAGAAAACCTAAATTGAACCATTTCTTATCAAGACATACACCAACTGTAATTTATGGTTCATTTATTATTATTTGGTTTCATACGGGTTTCTCTGTATCTTCCCTCCCCGGAATAGAACCAATCTATCCGTGAGCGCGTGCTAGTTTTCTTCCCTTCATGGAATAGAACAAATATATCCATAAGGGCATGCTGAGACAACTACTTCGCGACGGGAGGTACTATCTCAGTAGTGTCTTTTGACCTCCCCTTATTAGGGTGAGATCCTTGTCTGGACGTCTTTCACATTTCTTACATTTAGTTCATATTTCATTTATCATTTCATTACAGGTTGGTCTCGATCATAAACATCATTCAATCATATAGAAATCATCATAACCTTTGCATAAAACAACTTTTAAAACTTTAAACTTTAGAATCATTTGCAAACCATTTCAATCAGTCAACATAAATCAATACTTAATAATTCAAGCTTTAAAACCACTTAGAAAACCATTATTCATGAAACCTTTAACATAACTTTTGAAAATCATTTGTCAAACTATTAATCATAAAACAATTAGCATAAAAAGCCTGTTGCTATGTACCCAGAAAAGTCCTCATGTACTCACCTCAGTAGCTAGGTATGTCTAGCTACACTAATCCACTAGCTCTAAACTTTTACCGCTTCCAAGTATCCTCCACTATCTATTAGATTAATAAAAGATTAGAACTATAATTCTCAACTAGTCATATAATATGGTCTACTTATTCTTGAATCTCTTATAATCATTATATGGTCTCATTCCAATGATTAAACATGCTTAACCAAGACTTAATAGTTAATACCCATTTTTTGTCAACTTTACCATTTTTGTCCCACTTTGACCAAAAACGACATTTTCAGGTTTCTACAAGGTTATTTTAGCAACATTACAATTTTTACGTTTCCATAAGTTCACTATAATGTTTAGATGTTAAAACATCTTCTATTTTTCTCATTTATGTTACTTTAGTAAATTTTAGTCAATAAAGTTTCTAAAAATAGAAACCAATACATTCCCAACATTTAATAAACTCATTCCACTTACATTCTATGTTCTCATTGGTGTTATTTTTGTCCCATTAAACGTTGAAACACATAATTCCCTTCTATTCCCTTTTTAAATGATGGAATCACTAATTCCAATCTTACCATAATAATGTCACTAACTCGGGTTCCATTCATTTGCAACATTTTACTAATTTTCTTCAAGAATGACACTTTATTTGCATTTCACAATTCATATTTTTTTTTATCAAATTACTAATTCCAACACATGTCTAATATTTATAAAAGTCCAATTATACCAACATACTTCAAACCAAGTTCAAAGATTCATTATCTTTCTACTAATTTTTTTAGATTCCTAATTCACCCTTTGATGTATAAGAACTCATATTATGTAAATAACATAATGTTGACTTCAAAATATTCATATTCAATCACTTTATATTACTTATAGCACAAATCTAGTCAAAACCCAATTACCATCATATTGTTCACCAATGTTTTCAAATCTAAATGTTAAATACCAATTTTTGAACCATAATATAAAAATCAACCATGAATCATAATCAATTCTTCAAATTCCTACAAGATTCATGGTGTTCATAAGCTTGTAACATGGTATAATCAGAAACTAAATCAATTCCACCATGCAAGCAAGATTTCATACAACATTTCAGAAACTTTTACTTAGGGCACAAAGGTTTACCTTCACTTCTTGAGAAAAATCTGAAATTGGAGTTGCCCTAAGCTTAAAATCGGACTAGCAAATGCAACTAGCCTCACCACCGACCTACTGCCGCCGTCCACCGCCATCATCGCCGCTGCAGGCAGCGTTTCCACCCAGAAACACGCACAACAGCAGCGAGAGCTGCTGCCCCGCCTCCTCTACCTCTGTTATTTAACCCATTAAGTTCGTTCCAACATAAACCTTATTAAGACCATTTACATATTCATTTAGAATTGCTATTTAGTTCAGAAAATACTTGTTGCTTACTATTACGGGTGGCAAATCGTGCTATCGTTTCGTGTTTTTAACTAACACGACACGACACGAATTACTTTACTCAACCCGAACACGATGTCGTGTTAGTTTTCGTTAACACGAACACGAAAAAAGTTAACAAAAAAACCATTTTCATAATGTCATTCATAAGTTCTCGCAAAAAATATAATTTAAACACGACAAACACGAATTTAATGACGAAAAATAACATAAAATAATGCTAAATGTCTTCAAACTTGTGACTTCATCGCTTCATGTGTAATGTTTCCCTTGCTATCAAATTCCATAATATCTTCTGTAAGATCTTGTTATTATCGTTTTGAATTTCAGACACGAACACGACACGACGTCGTGTTTATTCTACACAACACGAACACGACACGAACACGATTTCAATTTTCGATTTCGTCCCAATTTTGTTTTGTGTCTTGTATTTTTGTCGTGTCGTGTCAACTTTTGCCACCCCTACTTACTATTAACTTATTTTTGGTACAATTTTAGTCTTAAAGCATTTTAAGCATTTGATTCTTTATGATTTAAGCTCATACTTATAAAACCAAGAAATGAATTTATAAACTTTTTTAAACATGTTACATGTGTCCAAACATTTGATTCCTAAGGTCTTGATTCATTAAGGGCTTAATAAGACACTTCTATGAATTTTCTCAATCAAGCCCTTTTTGACCCATGCTCAGTGTTTTCAACATATCTTCTGAACCATAACTCTAATTGGCATGTATTATAGATTTCTGGAAACTAGACTCGATTTCCAAAAAATGTCTCTTTGTGGTAATTTTCCAATTTTTCTTCTATTTTGCACAAGACAATCTACAAGATCGGGACTGAATCTGTTACGAACTTTTATGTGTTTCTTTTAAGCTTTTACATGTTTTCCTTAAACATCCACTTAATACAACACCCATTAAGTACCCAATAACTTAAGGGTTGATTATTAGTGTTAAGATGTACATTAAGATCCTCACAAATTATTGAGACCAAAGCTTGCACAATATAATATCATTACTAGGTTTAACATAAAATCATACACATAATCTATTTAAGTTCTAGCTATGTACCATTGTTGTGGCTTGCTAAAGGCCAAACCAGGGCTTATTTTTCAGATTCAAAACAAAACCACAACACACCAAAAAAGCAAGAATGCAAGAGAAATCATGAAGGAACATATACCTAGCCTCATAGGAACGAGAGGCTAGCTTCCACACCACAACCCTAATGTCTCCGCAATTCAACCCGAAACTATTTGTTTTTGTTGTCCCCTTCTGTCCCTTCACCTCTCTCGCAGCCATCTCTCACATCACGCTCAAGGTTCTCGGCTCGCAAACAAGTTCTCGGCAATACTAAAAGTGTGAAGGTGGGTATTTGCGTGTAGTATGTAGATCAACGAGAGTTAAGGACGGAAAATCTGTAGAACCGTGACATCTTTCTGCTGAAACGAGTCACATACATCCTTCCTAGCCCTAATTCTCGCTACTTCACTTATCTCTCCCGCTGATTTCCTAATTCTCGCTACTTCCTAGCCCTAATTCTCGGCAATACTAAAAGTGTGAAGGTGGGTATTTACGTGGTAGGTTGTGTGTCAAAGTAAATATCGAGAGGGGTGAGGAGTATATATGTAAGGTTACCTGCAGCCGAGAGTCACCAGAATCTCGATGATCTATAGAAGTTCTTGGCTGCAACACATCGGCAATTTCCAATCTTGTTCATGGCTCCAATCCATGCCACGTAGGGTTTCCATGCGTATGAGTGTGTGTTATCGTGCATGACAGGGGTGTTGGACGAGAAGGCTTGGGCTCAAAGAAGGAAGAATCACTATCAAAGAAAAACAAAATCCCGAAGGCTGTAGACATTCGGCCCAAGGGTTATATTTTCATGCAAAATTGGTGAAACGACAATAATGACCCTCCAAGTATGCCCATGTATTTTTATTGCACCCCAAACAACTTTTGTTCTTCAATTTAAGTTTTCTTTAATGACAATTCACCCCACATATAAATAAAATTCTATAAATTATTTTATTATTATTATTATTGTTTAATCGTTTTTCCTAAATAGAAAATTCATGAAACACGTAAATAACTAATTCACGTTAATTAAAACGGTTAAATGAAAATGGGGCGTTACAAGTTGGACATGGTACGTTGGTCGTTTAGAGTCTTGGACGACTAGACACGTTTTGGAGGCAGAGAACAAAATCGGGGTAGTTCTAAATTTTTTTCACTTGGTGCCGATAGCCCCTGATGGTCTGCCAATTTCGAGAGTTGACATCTGGAACAAATTACGATATGTACACACACATACATACATACATACATACATACATACATACATACATACATACATACATACATACATACATACATACATACATACATATATATATATATATATATATATATATATATATATATATATATATATATATATATATATATAGAGAGAGAGAATACTAGAAGATGAATAATCGAGAGAAGTCACCGTCGATCATTTGGATTTCCAAAGACTTCGCAACGGAAAAAATTCCAACAGGCAAATTTGTTGTTCATCACTCTCGACTGATATCTCTAAACTCATAATCATGATTGATTGTGTAAGTCTTAGCCTATAAATACTCAATTTACTCTCTCAATTTCATTCACCCTAATCCTTTAATCTAAAATTTTCTTAATCTTATTGAGTTATTGTGGGCCAGTTTCATGTGTGTGAATTTGTGAGTTTCGAATTGAGATTATGCCATCATGACTTGTGAGGTTTGATACTTCTATTCATCGATTAAAGTCTTCAAATTCGATTTCAAAGTTTAGTGTTCAGAATCGCCATCAAAATTCTTCGGAGTTCACTGTTCAGACATTGTGAGGCCAGAGGACAATAAAGACAAAGTTCAATACAATATTCTAAATAAATGAATTTATGATTTTTTTTATGTTTATGAATTCTGTCATTCAGACTATGTCTGTAACTTTTTTTATTTTCATATTGATCACTTGATTACATTTCTAAAAATATGTTGATATGCCTCAATTCTTCAAAGAATCAATCAATCAAACTATCTAAGTTCAAGCTACTTATCAGGTTTTATCTTTCTATTTTTTTCAGATTATTGTTTATATGTAATTTTAGTTCTTTGCTTACTCGTTGCGTTTGATTAGTTGATTGTTCATTGGTTTAATTTTATATGTTTCCTCGATCACAATGTGACACCCCTCGCTAAGGTAGTTAATAAAATAACATTTTTAAATTTTAAGCATCCAAACAAAGTTAAGCTAGTTATCAATGCAGAAATTTAGGTCCCAATAGTC
Source organism: Cichorium intybus (assembly GCA_023525715.1). Lineage (NCBI taxonomy): Eukaryota > Viridiplantae > Streptophyta > Magnoliopsida > Asterales > Asteraceae > Cichorium > Cichorium intybus. The sequence continues at coordinate 32,263,274 of CM042017.1, read as the reverse complement.
AAGTTAAAATCTTAGTAGTGAGGTAGCATCATAATAAGGAAACAAAACATAGTCCAAGTGGCCACACATCTTGTGGTTTTCTAAATGTTCAACTTCTATTAGATCTCCTTCCACAATCATCAACATACGTACACGTCAAAATAAGTTAGACAATGAAATGCCTAGTGATCTTACTCGAGGTTGACCTATTTAGAGTGGACGATGTTAATCACCACACTCGGGACAAACCCCTAAAAATGATTTATAAATACTTTGAAAATTCAAAGTAAATGCATCTCAAAAGCTTAACTTCTCATAAACATCAAAGTAAAAGATGGATAGTTATTAATGCAATGCACTGCAGTATGCAGCTATCCCTAACTCAAGTAAATCTCATAAAAGTCACATCTCACTCGATGGTCGACCTTTGGGTTCTTAAGTGATTAGCACAAAGCACACAACTCAATTACTCAAAGGGTACAAACTAGGAGCTAGTGGTCATCACGCTAGTCTACATGAGGGTTAGCTACTCCCCTCATGCAAAATTCCCTACATCCAGGAATACTCCACCCTACATCCGAGAATAGGCTTCCTTACATCCGGGAAGACTTTTGGTCAAATTTGGCTGCTATTGCCTCAATTTCCCAATGTCTTTTAGTTTTTCTCAAAGTTCTCTTTGTGGATACCCGAGTCTCTCAGTCACACCCATCCTACATGAAATGTACGAATAGGATGCCAAAAAAAATTCAAAAGTATTGTACTATTTATAAGAAAATCAACTATAGAACACATTTTCATGAAAATAGTTAACAACTCAAATAATAAAGTAGTACTAGTAGAGACGTGTACTCTTAGTAAACTCACATCTTACTAGTAAATAGAAGCTTACTTCACCCCAAAAGTCGCACCACCTATTCTCCACATATAAAATGAAAAGGGAACTATCATGCTAAATCTCATGGTGGTAAAATAGCTTCATAAGATAAGGTAAATCTTAGGTTAAACATTCCCTAAGATTTTACAGAAACACTAGAATCCAAATCCCCAACCATAAGACACAACACAATAAAGTTAAGAAAATTGGGGTAGGACAGGAGTGCGGGCCGCGTGGCCCAAGGCCATTTACTCATGCAGACCGCGTGTGATTCTCGTGAGCATTTTCAGGATTTGTGCGGGCCTCGTAAAACTTTCCCATGCTCCACGAGGGTCGCAAAAAATGCGCGGCAAGCCCGATTTTTCATCCATTTTAACCATTTTTTTCCTAAAACAAGTTGCACTTTCTCCAAACCCTCACTAAATCTAAAAACATTTTTATGGGATCCAAACATGGATGTCTTCACCAATTAAGCACTTATTGTCCCAAACATGGATATGTTCACCAATTAAACAAGTTGCATTTTTTCCCAAAACAAGTTGCCTTGATTACAATAACAACTTCTTGTCCCCAAATTTTATTATCCATTAAGACATGGATGTCTTCACCAATTAAGCCAATCATCACACCAATGTTTGTTAAACTCAGATAAGGCTTATTCCCAATGGTTATTACAAATGGAATCATTCCATGATGTTTCAAACTCCAATTATATAGGATCCAAACAATGGTATACCCAATTCACAACTCTTAAATGACATTCTACAACTTATAACCTTGTTCCATTGATTGAAATCATTAGGATACATGCACAATTAATGCATATATCGAGACATTGCACATATATAGAAAAATTTTAATTTAATCTAGTGTTATTATTATTATTATTATTATTATTATTATTAAAATTTAAAATTTTAAAATTTACCCTAAATCTAGGATGTTACAATTACCTCCCTCTTAAAAAGATTCAGTCCTCGGAATCTCGGTTGCTGAAAATAAATGCGCGTATCTCCTTTGTATCTCTTCTTCCGTCTCCCACGTAAGATTTGATCCCGAGGAATGCTTCCACTTTACAAGCACCAAATCAATCAAATTTGTTGGGAATATTTGTGATGAAGTGCTGATGTATCCGAAGTTCTATCCAAAAACCTTTTTTATGTAAAACCCCAAAGTAATAAACAATGAGAAGACCCTGAAGTCTGAAGACTCCGAAGGGTATCACCTGGAGGATCCGAAGACTTCACAGCTGTCAAACATTTTGATGCACGCGTGGTTGCAGACTACGTGTTGCATGTATCTTGCATTCTATTGGATAGTACATCTGATAGAATATTCTCTGTAACATTTTGTACTATGCGTATCACTGATCTAGTATAAATATCAGTGATACCATACCTTGTCAAGAGCGAGATTGTCATCGTCCTATTGTAAAACCCTAAATCTATCAATCTAAACATTCGGCACAAGTTATCCAATTCATCATGTTCCTTAACTGTTCTTGATTGTTCATAATACTGTTTGATTGCTTATTACTTTATCTATTGTTGAATCACTGGTCATTACTTGTTTATTTTATTGATTTTAACACTCAACAAGTGGTATCAGAACAGGTCAGCTCAAAAATATGTTCATAGAGATCTCTTTCTTTGTTACAGTTCTAGATCTGAATCGCTTCTCAGATTTAGTATTCCGCAACTACTACTCATCTCTATAACTGGTTTTTCTGAAAAGATCCTGTTGAAATTCATTAAAAATGTCTGATTCAACTGCTACCTATGCTAACATGCTCAACTACGCCAATCTGATTGGTTCGTCCACAAAAGCTCCTGTGCTTGTTCCAACTTACTATGATTACTGGGCTGATCGTATGAAGGACTACTTGGAAGGCCTCGATGAAACTAAAGACATCTGGAGATCAGTGAAAGATGATCCTCACACCGATATAGCAGGAAGATTTATTAACATTAATGATGTCGAAGCTGGTGATGTTCTGAATGCAGCAGATCTAAGAAAAGTAAGGAACGATGAAAGAGCTATGCGTGAACTACGAAGTGGACTCGGGCCTGATGTTCGTCATCATATTTCTGGAGCAAAGTCTACTAAAGAAATATGGGATCGTTTGGCAGTTCGCTTCGCAGGTGACAATACCTTGCAATCAAGCGTTGTTCAAGAGGTATTGGCATATTTTGGTAACTTCAAGCAGCAAGAAAATGAGGCTCTAGAACAAGCTTACGAGCGTTACAGTAAAATGGTGTATGACCTGGAGAAATATGGTGAAACGAGGAGCCAACATGACATAAATATAAAGTTTCTCTACAACTTAAGGCCTGAATGGAGACCCATTATGCTGATGATCAAATCGTATGAAAACATTAACACGTATTCATTGGCCAGTCTCTACAATCTTGTCAAAGCTCATGAGCCTGATATCTGTGGAAGACGAAGTGAGAAAGCTGCGGGTTCTAGTTCACTAGCCCTTGTGGCAAAAACTGAAGAAGATGATGATAATGATGAACCTGATGGCTACATGGAAGATGAAAACGGTGAGACGATTGCCTTGTATGCTGCAAACAATCGTAGATTTAAGAAACCCTTTGTCAACAAGCCCAATCCAACAAAAACGTATAAAAACTTTTCTTACACACCGAAGCCTAAACCTGAGATTTTTACTCCGAAGGAAGATGCAACTAAATCATTCACTCCGAAGCCAGTCGAATCCAAGACTTCGGAGTCTTCTAAAGACAGATCAGAAGGAAAGAAGACTGCAGGTGATTCTGGTTTCGATTGTAACTAATGTCATGGGAAGAACCACTTTGCAAAAGATTGCATGTTGAGAAAGAAAAATGAGAAACAAACTCAGGTGAAGGATGAAGCATATTATGCCAGGAAGATGGACGAAGTAAGAGAGAAGACCAAGGACTTAGCCTTGATGGCCTGTGACGTGAATTTGGGAACTTATCAAGTTTGGTCTTCGGACTCTGATGATGAAGAAGTGAGAAAGCCATCTCATAGTGCTTTTCTAGCCTATGATGTTGATTAGAGCTTTCCAGGTAACACTTCTGAGAGAGCTGTTGGTGAAGAAGATCTGGGTAAAGATGTGGCTTGCGAAGGACTTGGTTACGAAGGTTTTGGTGATTTTGGTCATGAAGATTCTGGAATGAAGAAGGCGCTTGAAGCTGATGCTCCGAAGGTTGTGTATGATGACTCTTCGGATGATGAAGAGGAGTTTTGTCTTATGGCAAAGGACACTCGTCACACCATCCCTGAGCAGGTATCAAAACTTCTCTTGTCTTTTAAAATTCCTGAATCTAAATTTGCTTCTATGATAAATGAAATAACTCGTGACTGTTCTGTATTGCATAAACTGCTTGTTGATGCTAGAAATAGGGAGAAAATCAATGAGCAGGAGATTCTCAACTTGAGGGGGATAGTAGAAAGTTCAAAGCTAGCCCTAGAGAAGACCAATTTAAGAATCACACTGCTAGAGGAAACTAGAGAAAAACTTTTGAATAATAATGATGTACTTTTGAGACAACAGAATATATTTTGTGAAACTGCTAGACGGTTGTATGCTCATATAACTCGTATTTATCATTTTGCGGATGTGTGTAATGTGCAACATAGGAAACTACTGCCCTTTATTGAATTTAAGCTTAAGGATGTTGATAGCATTACATATGAATGCGAATCCATAGTCTCAGGATCTGAAGTGACAAATCCTTCGTATAAACATGGCTTAATTTCGGTGGAAAAACACTTAACTGCTGAAAACTTGTTGAAACTATTGCCTCAAGAAATTCCAATTCTGAAAAAGGAAGTACCTCAAATTGAAAACGAATCTAATGTTGTTGTGGAAACTGTGTTTGAAACTTATTCTGAATGCGACTCGGATATGGAGGATATTGATTGTTCAACCTTGTCCTTGCAAAAATCATCCTCCACATCCGCATTACCCTCCGAAGACATCTCACAATTGTCTTCGGTGGATAAAGGCAAAGCTAAAGTTGATTGTGAAAACTTGGAAACTGTTAAAACTAAAACTCAAATTTCTGATGTATGTGAATCATATGAAGATTATCTAAAAAACACTTCAAAAAGACTAGTCCATGTTGCTTGTGTTTATCCTAAGGTTTCTTACTTCAAAAATTCCATCTTTGTAAAACCTGGTGGTGTGCTTTTGATTGATAATAATTTGAAAAAGATTGTTGATGAAGATAACTCCACAGTGACTGAGGAATGATTCTTCTCATCTTCAAAAATGATTGAAAATGACATGAATGAGAAACTTGAGGTCAAAATTTATGTGCGAAAACAAGACTTATATGGACACAACATCTATAATCGACTTTGCTATGAAAGGGAAAAGATTCCCAAAAACATGACTCATCTTTTGAATGTTGAAAACAATGATCACATTTACACTAATCGGAATTACAAACAAACTCAGGTCATGGATAAATCCATAGCTCCGAAGTTGGATGTTTTCCAGTTAATGGAATCATGTGAAAGTGTCCCTCTTGCACAATCTTCTGAGAAAAATGTTTTAAAACTCAAGAATGTTGTTTCTGAATCCGCAGTCCGTACAACTCAGATTTTGAAAAGACCTCAAATTATCCAAAAATCAAAACCAGCAATAATGATTACAAAACCAATTCAGAAACCTATTGTTGTGAACTCGAAAGCAAATCAAACTCTAAATCTTGTCAAAAGAAAAACTCCTTTCAGAGATTTAAAACCAACTGAGACAATCACTTCAACTTCCGAAACAAAACCTTTTAACTCAAATGGTTCAGAAGTCAAAAATCAACATGTCAAACCAACTTTCATACCAACAAAACCCAACTTTCTTAATCCAAAATTTCAAAAACCCACAAAGAAAACATTTTCCAAAGGAACGAATTTAATAGACACATTCCATCATTGGCTAGACAAAAATTTGGATTTGTTTAAGGACAAAAATCTCTCATTGAACGATTTCAAACTTGCATACGAAGAGTACCTTTGTACTTCTACGTTATGCAGTTCAATATCAAGGAAATCTACAATCGAAAATTCAAAACAAAATTGGAAAAGAAATGATTTGAAAGAAAATCTCACAGCTAAAACCAAGCCTTCAAAATCATCAACCTCTAAGAAAACATCAAAAACCATGAAATCAAAATCATCCAAACAAAAATGGGTACCAAAGACTTCAACTATTACAATCACTTCGGACTCATCTGTTTTAACAAAAAGCTCTTCGGAATCATATTCTAACTCTTCGGAATCATGTTCATCACATGAGGCTTCGGAGAATTTGATCAACTTAAATGCAAATGAAATATCAGAAGAGGCTGTAGAAAAGTGGATTCAAGAATCCTTCGCTTACCCTGAGGACCCAAGATTGATTGGGTACCAACTTCTTCTTGATTGATTGCAGGTCATGTCAAATGAGCGGTATGATGCAAAATGGTACATGGATAATGGCTGCTCAAGACACATGACAGGGAAGAGGGAGTATTTAAGGGATTATAGAACATTGGATGACCCAAGAAACGTTCGCTTTGGTAACAATGAAACATGTCCGATTCGTGGTTATGGAAAAATCACAAATGTTCAATTTACAATCAACCGGGTGGCTTTTGTTGAAGGCTTAAAGCATAATCTTGTAAGCATTTCTCAGTTAGTTGTGGGAACTGGAAATGAAGTTACATTCAATCACAATGGAAGTGTTATTGCTAAAATGGACACAAAAGAAGTCCTGTTGAAATCTGAAAGAAAGGGATCAATGTTTCCCTTAAATCTGAAACCAATAACTGGTGGGCAGTCCCTTTGTCTTCTCTCTAAAGCCAACTCTGATGTCAGCTGGCTATGGCACAGAAGACTTGCTCATTTAAACTTCAAAGACTTAAACAAGCTAGTGGCTATGGATTTGGTTCGTGGAATGCCTGCTCTCAAATTTGATAATGACTCTCTTTGTTCTGCTTGTGAACATGGCAAGCAAACAAAACAAAGGCATCCAACAGTGATCAACCCAAAAATCACCGAACCTCTTTCATTTCTTTACATGGATCTTTGTGGACCATCCGCAGTGGAGTCAATAGGGAAGAAAAAGTATATTCTTGTGATTGTTGATGATTATTCAAGGTTCACTTGGGTCTTATTTTTAAGAAACAAATCAGATGCAGCTGAAGAAATCATCGACTTCATCAGGAAAATTGAGGTAATGCTCAACAAGAAAGTCTGAACCGTACACAGTGACAATGGTTCGGAGTTCAAAAACCAAACTCTTGATGGATTCTTGAAAACAAGGGGGATCAATCACAATTTCTCAGCACCTTATACTCCTCAACAAAATGGTGTTGTAGAAAGACGAAATCGCTCCTTGTGTAAAGCAGCTAGAACCATGCTTAACTTTGCAAATTTGCCCATGTACTTCTGGGCCGAAGCGATTTCAACTGCGTGCTTTACTCAAAACAGATCATATATCCACAAGAGGTTTCATATTACACCTTATGAAGTACTCAATCAAAGAAAACCAAATGTCAAGTTTCTTCATATCTTCGGTTGTAGGTGTTTTATCTTGAATTTAAAAGATCATTTGACAAAATTCAATGATAGATCAGAAGAAGGGATTTTTCTTGGTTATTCACAAGACTCAAAAGCCTACAGAGTTATGAACAAGAGGACACGCAAAATCGAAGAAACTTTCAACCTCTCGTACGATGACTACTATATCAAGAAATCACTACATCCCTTTCCAATGTCATCAATCTTTCCACAATCAGCTGTTGATGCATCACCAATCACTACCTTTGACACTGACTTTAGTCTTCTCTTTGATCCACCGGAAAGGGCCGTAGACTCCAAAGCCAGAGCACCAGACAATCAAGTGTCTGAATTGTCCAAACTTATAGATAGCCCCGAAGACTTAACTCCAAGTAGCGTTCAGAGACCCTCTTCGGTTGAGGGGGAGAGCTCAAATGGATCCGCAGAAGATTCTGATTTCGAGGGGGAGCAAACCAACACAAGTCTCAATAACCCTCCACATGAAGTCTCACACATCATGTCTCTCTATCCACAAGTCGAGGGGGAGCCAGAAGCAGCAACTCCAATATCTTCGGACCAAGAAAGAACAGTCTCTCCACTAGCTAGAGTCGAGGGGGAGCATTTTCTAAACTCTTCTATTCATTCTTCAAATCCAAACACTCCACAAACAAATGTCACAAACTCAGATAATCATTTAATCACGGATGATTTCCCTTCCACTTCGGGGTATCCTTCAGATATTGAGGAAATTGATTCTGAAGGACCTCCTGAATTTGATCAAAATTATCCTCCTTTGGAAAAGTGGACTATAAATCATCCTCCATCACTTGTCATCGGTAATGTTCAAGATAGAGTATTGACTCGTGCACAACTTCACCAAAAACAACTTGATTTAAACAAAACTTCGGAGTTGTGCATGTTCAATGTCTTTATTTCAAAGATTGAACCAAAGAACGTTAAAGATGCATTTGATCACCCTGGCTGGATTGAAGCAATGCAGTTAGAATTAGGGGAATTTGAAAGAAATAATGTTTGGAGGCTAATTCCAAAACCTGCAAATGCTTCAATTATTGGTCTCAAATGGGTGTACAGAAATAAACTAGACACCGAAGGCAATGTGGTTCGGAACAAAGCAAGGTTGGTTGTCAAAGGTTATTGTCAACAGGAGGGGATTGACTATGAAGAGACATTTGCTCCTGTTTCCAGACTCGAATCAGCTTGGATCTTTTTAGCTTATGATGCACATAAAAATTTTGACGTCTATCAGATGGATGTTAAATGTGCATTTTTGAACAGTGATCTCGAGGAAACTGTATTTGTTGAACAACCTCCTGGCTTTGAGAGTAAAGAACATCCCAACCATTGCTATGTGCTAGACAAAGCTGTCTATGGTTTAAAACAAGCCCCAAGAGCTTGGTATGAGACCTTGACAAAATTTTTAAAAGAGTCAAATTTCAAACAGGGTTCAGTGGATCCAAAACTTTTTAGAAAGAAAGTTGGATCTCACTTGATGTTGGTCCAAATCTATGTGGATGACATAATCTTTGGATCCACTGATCCCAACCTTTCAAAAGACTTTGAAAAAACTAATGAAAAGCAAATTTCAAATGAGTATGATGGGAAAGATTAATTTCTTTCTTGGATTACAAATAAAACAATCCAAGGAGGGGATCTTTATCAATCAACAAAAATATACGAAGAGTTTGCTTGAATGCTTCAGAATGACTAACTGTTCCAAAGCAAAAGTTCCATTGCATGCAGGAACAAGGTTAAATCCTTCATTGGACAAACCGAAGACTGACATCCATACATACCGAAGCATGATTGGATCATTGCTTTATCTCACAGCCAGTCGACCATATATCATGTTTGCAGTCTGTAATTGTGCAAGATATCAAGCTGACCCACGAGAACCTCATCTGGCCGCGGTTAAAACAATCTTTCAATATCTAAACAACACAACTGCTTATGGTTTATGGTACCCAGCGAACTCAGGCTTCTACATACAAGCTTACTCTGACTCAGATCTTGGTGGTTGCTCTATTGATCGCAAGAGCACTTCTGGTAGCTGTCAATTCCTTGATGGAAAGCTAATCAGTTGGCAATCTAAGAAACAAACTTGTGTCTCTATCTCCACTGCTGAAGCCGAATATGTGGCTGTTGCAGCTTGTACCATACAAATTATTCGGATTCAAAGTCAACTGAAGGACTATGACATCAACATGAGAAAGATTCCACTATTTTGTGATTCACAAAGTACAATTCGTATTTGTCACAATCTTGTTCAACATTCCAAGACAAAACACATAGCTCTTCGCTATCACTTCATCAAAAGTCATGTTGAGGAGGGAAATATAGAAGTGTACTTTGTTCACACAACAGAACAATTGGCAGATATCTTCACAAAGGCTTTGAATGAAGAGGCATTTACAAGAATTGTTCGTGGACTTGGAATGATTGATGGATCCACTCTACAATAAATCTCAGATTTGCTCACTCTTTTCCTTAACCTTTTCAATTGAAAAACAAAAATTCATAATACTCCGCAGCACTCCGAAGTGCTTTATCTCTTCGGAGCTCATCAGAGTAAAACAAGAAAAACCACATAATGTTACACCGCAGCATCCCGAAGTACATTATCACTTCGGAGCTCTGCGGAACAGAAATTTATGTCAAATAAAATTGTGTAAATGGTAAAATCATTAAAATATACTTTGACTTCGCTTCTTAAGGATAATCATAAAAAGGTTTACTTCAAAGAAAAATTCAAAAACAAGAAAAATAAAGTTTAATCTTCTTTCATGATTCAATCGATTAAAGGACAAAACTTTGATTTTAGATTCTGATAATCATACCTTATTGCACTAATAGGTATTTGGGAATCGACTTGAAACATTGTTAAAAGAACAGACTTCGGAGTGAGGTTAAGGCTATTTTACAATTTGAAGCCTTATTTGATTCTAATATCCTTAACATAATGTCTATTCCTAACCTCCCTTCTGAACTTGACTTGCTTCAACATCAAACTAATCATGTAGCCTCAAAACTACACAGGATAACTCAAGTGCTCCGAAAGTTTCTTCAAAAATAGTACCAACATCGTATGATAAGTAAATTTAAATCTCTTTTCATCATTGATTCAAAATTGAACTAAATGAATCTTTTCAAACTCAAGGATTGTACAAAACAAAACAAAAGAAACCACAAGAAGAATCTAAATGGTGAAATCTTGAGTTTTCGGATAAGTAAATCCAAAATGGAAAAGATAACATTCAAAAAGAAAAGAAAAGGCAAAACTCAAAAAGATAAAACAAACAAGTGCAAAAAGAAAGATAATTTAGCACTCAAAGGCTTATTCATCTATTTTAAATAACAATACAAGGAGCTCCTATAACATAGTCGAGTACTTTGTAGTGAATATAAACATTTCAAGTAATCTATCTTAAATGATAAAGTTGAAGTGGTGTACGAAGCTCAAAGGCTTGTCATCAGAGCATAGTATCCAAACACTTCAATTGATGAAAGGAAATAGGTTTTTCAAAAGGTTCTTTAAAGTCAATCCAATTTCTAAAAACACTTCTGATGTTCAATTCAAGAATGAAAATTTCTTTAAATTTCATATGCAAAGGATGTTACTATTGTTTAGTATGAAAAATTTGAAGCACAAAAGTTCGATCAAACATCGGTTCCAAATGCGAAATCAAGTTGGTAATGGGGTGATTAGACTTATACATTCATGACTGATATTGAATCAAATAGACTTCAGAATGAAAAATGGACTTCCAACATGATTCGAATGACTCTGAATCCTAAATTGTCAAAACTCAATTTTTCAATAATCATGGAAGTTAAGGTTAGATGTTTTCATGCATCATCAAAACAAATCAAAAGTGAAACAAAAACTTCTCAAACAGCACTTCGGAGTTGAAAGAAACTCAAACAACACTTCGGAGTTAAAGGTAACTCAAAACAAATTACTCATGTCCTTAATGATCTGAAGTCCATCTATGGTTCAAATGATTTACACATTTATGTTGAGGACAAAGACAAACATTCGTTTGAAATAAATGAACGTTGTAATAACAGCTGGCATGAAAGAATAATGGGAGATCTTAACAAAAAGATTTTATGAAAATGGAGCTTCATTTTCAAATCATCACAAATGACAACGTGACGTTTCCACTTTTGCAGGGCTAATGCTGAGGTGTCTTCAGAATAGTGGTCCAATTCAATCGTGCATTTAATGGCCTCGAGGCCACGAATACTATATAAACCTCTTACCACTACAGTTCTTCTCTTTACGCGAACAAAATTATCAAACTCTCTCTGCAAAATTGCTCTCAAGAAACCCTAAACTTTCTTCATCTCCTTCATTCAATCAACAATGGCGGCTAAAGCATCTTCCCAAACCACTGAAGCCATTTCAATCCTGAATCTCAAGAGCCAGTCTGCAAACTTGGTTCTTCGCAACAATCTGCAACTATATCCTCAACCAATCGATGCCTTGGTTGAATGCCTGAAGAGGTCAGTTCTTGGCTACGCCCTGACCTGCACCCCTTCAATTCCGGCAGCTCTTGTTCACAGAGCCCATTACACATCAAACGCTCTGTTCGACACTAACAATCAAGTAAAATCGGTGTTCTATGAGGTCGTCGGTTCAAATGGAAAGACCAAGAAGGTGCAACTGACTAAATAAAAATTCACTGAAGCCCTCCACCTTCCCGTCTACAGTTCCAAGGAGATGGTTGTTCCCTCTGCTGATCAACTCATTGACATGTTCAACGAAATGGGCTACTCACCGCTTCTAGAGAAGACTAGCACATTCAAGAAGAACTAACTGCCTGATCTTTGGAGATACTTCTTCAGTATCTTCCTCAGATGTCTCTCAGGAAGAACTTCCGGATTAGACTCTGCAAGTGTCTCATTCCAAAGTCTTCTCTACGGAATCTACTATGATGTCAAGGTAGATTTCGCATCCATTCTATGGGCCGATTTTTGTTCACACATCAACCATAGCCTGAAGGGAACCGAGATTTCAAATGCTAGATTTTAGGCAATTGTTGTTCACGCCCATTATCAGCAAGCAGGGTATGTTACTGATCCCTCTCTTCCTGAAATGAGGTACACTCCTATTGCAATTCCACCACTAGATGATGAACCAGCAACCTTCTGTGCCAAAATTCCTCAAGCCATGCTTTCAAAGGTGCCCATGGAGTGCAATGAGGTAAACACTTATCGTAATACCCTTGTTATACCTTACCCCACTCGTGATACAACTCAAGCAGCACCCACCAAGGCACAAGCAAAAACAAAAGGCAATAGAAAAGCCATTGTTGGACCTAGTGCTCCGAAGAAGGCAGAGAAAAAGGGAAAAGGTTCGGAGCAAACACCTCCGAAGAGAAAGCAACCAAAGAGGTCAAGGAAATTGGCCATTGTGGATGAGTCTTCGGAATCCGACAGGACTCCATCCACAGTTCAAGAAGAAGAAGAATAACAAGAAGAACAGCATGATAACCAACCACCTTCACCTCCACCAACAACCAGACCACCCACTCCACCTCATACAACAACACCTCTTCCTCCACCACCCACAACAGCTCAACAAACTACCACAATCCACACTACAACATCTGATGTACCTCCACCACCACCTACAACTGCCCCTCAAACGTCTGCTATTCCTTTCACTGGTATTGACTTTTCTTTACCAGAGTTTGATCTACCCCAATCACCTTCAAGACAAAACCCTACTTCAACAGCCTTCTTTGAGGCTTTTCATATGGCCCCCTTGGTTGCTGAAGGGACATCGGATGATGAACTGCCAGATGAGGCTTTTGTACTAATTAAACAGTACAAGATTCTTAATTCAAATATTGATACTCTGATTCAAGCACAAACTGGTTTTGATCCTACAAAACCAACCATCGGTGACATTACCGAAGAGATCGAGACTCTGCAGTTCACATTGTCCAAAGAAATAAAAGAATCAGTGTAGCAGATTGAGAAGAGACTTGTGGATCAACAAGATAAGATCCGATCCTCGTTTGAACAAAAATTAGTGTTTGCTGTTGCTGAGGTTGACAAGAAAATCCAAACAATTGCTGAAAAGATTGAACATTCAAACTCCGAAGTTATGAAAGCCTTACAAGAACTTCGGAGCGAAACTCAACAAAGTACCAAGTTTGAAAAACAACTTGATGAGGCTAGAGCAAAGATTGAAGAGCTCACAGCCGCCCAAGCTGCTACGGAGATCACTAAGTTTACAAAGGAACTCCAAAAGACAAATACAGCTCTTAACCAAGATATGGCCACACAGTTAAGAATTGCATTACAACCTCTGATAAACTTTGCTGATCGGCTTACTAGACCACAAGGTAGGCCTGCCACTGCTCAGCATGCGGGCCATGCCTCACAAGGGGGAGAAAGAGTGGTCACAATGGTAACCTCAGCAGCCACAACAACCACTACTGCTAGTCCTAGATTTTCAACCGTCACTACAACAACAATAGGAACATCTGGAGCTGGAAGTTCAACAGACAGGTCTGTTGAAAGCATAATTGCTCCACACATGGAAAACATCTACAAGGCCAGACGTGCTGACTACACCTTGATGATCAAAATGAACAACTTTGCTCGAGATGATGGAAGATGGACCACAGAGGCAATCAAACTCTTCGGATTTCAAGATTTGAATGTACTCAACAGGCTACCTCTTCGGAGTTTTGAGACACCCGACTCCGAAGATCTTCAGCATGACATACCTTTTAATCCGAAGACCTTCGCCTTTCTCCAGTTCGTTCAATCAATAACAAATTAACAGAGGCCAACCTACTGGACCAACAAAATAAACTTCCATGCTATGTTCATTCAAAATCAGAATGTAGTATGGAGTCTGAAAAAGATCAAGAAAATCATTTCTATCAAGGAAGCAGAGACTTTTGAGAACTTCACGAATTACGATTTTTTTGTTCTTCGTGGTGTCGATGAAGTTGAATCAAGGTTTACAATTGCTGACTTCCCAATAATGAATCCAATGGACTTCATTGAAATACTAGACATTTTGGGTAGATGTGATCCTGGCCTTGCTTCGGAGTCTTTAGTTGTAATCAAAACGATCAAAAACCACCTCCTGGGTTTTCTGAACAACTACTTGATGAGATTCGCGAAACAAGACATTGAATTATGTTCCTACTACCAGCAGCAATTGAATACTCCTCCAGTGGTAGTTCGGAATATAAGCAGGTTTAAGAATGGAGAGATTCTTGATGAACCATATGGTGTAGTCTTCAAAGGACTTCGAAACGAAACCAAAGTCATGATTAAGTTCTTTGAAATAGACTATGTTGGCCTCCATCCCTCCTCATTTATCGTAGGCATGATTTCTCATGTGAACGCCTGTCACGTCACGTCAATTCTGACGAGAAGAAGAAGAAGTTCATGGATCATATGAACCGGTACTTAGCTGTCAGAAAAACATTGAAGAGAGCCTACAAAAGACACTTCCGTGTATAGACTTCGGATGCACTTCACACAAAGGGAGAGATTGTTGGGAATATTTGTGATGAAGTGCTGATGTATCCGAAGTTCTATCCGAAGACCTTTTTGATGTAAAACCCCGAAGTAATAAACAATGAGAAGACCCCGAAGTCTGAAGACTCCGAAGGGTATCACTTGGAGGATCCGAAGACTTCACAGTTGTCAAACATTTTGATGCACGCGTGTTTGCAGACTACGTGTTGCATGTATCTTGCATTCTATTGGATAGTACATCTGATAGAATATTCTCTGTAACATTTTGTACTATGAGTATCACTGATCTAGTATAAATATCAGTGATACCATACCTTGTCAAGAGCAAGATTGTCATCGTCCTATTGTAAAACCCTAAATCTATCAATCTAAACATTCGACACAAGTTATCCAATTCATCCTGTTCCTTAACTGTTCTTGATTGTTCATACACTACAAATAAAATTACATTTAGTGGCACAGAAAAAATGCCACTAAAAACCGAAAAAATGCCACTAAAAACCGAAAAAGTGCCACTAAAAGCCTTTTAGAGAATCAGCGGCACAAAAAAGAAGTGCCACTAAAAGCGGTGCCACTAAAGACATTTAGTGGCACTTTTCAGTTGTGTCGCTGCAGCATCATTGGGATTTAGTGGCACTTTTTATTATGCCACTATAACACTCTTAGGTTTTAGTGGCACTATTTTTATGCCACTATTTAATTGCTAAAAAATATTATTTCAATATCTAATTACAAAAATAAATATTATTTCACTACTACTCAATATCCTACAAACCATACATTTTTCCAAAGATATATTATATTTAAGTGTAATAATAAACAAAGTAAAAGTACATTGCTATTTTCAACATAAATTAAATCCAGTAAATTACATTATATTTACCCTTCCTAAAATACAATTTTTATGTCATCATTTGCCAATGCGAGATCGTCACTCTTATTGCTCTATCAAGCCCATCCATTAATGTACCCTTTAAGTCCTAACACCTGCATCATTTTAACAAGTTAGCATCATTTTAACAAGTTAATTAGACACATGGAACATTGATACACAATGAAAAAGATAAGTGTACCCTTTGAGTTCTAACCATGGTAATCTTTCTTCAATTTTATTTATTTTATGATGTTATATATAAACTTTGATATCTTAATGTTCTTGGTGATGAGTAGAAAAACCAACAAACTGGTTGAGATCACTATTTGTCTACCCGGTCCACTACACAATACTAGCAACTATTAATAACTTAAAATGCATTAAATGGTGATAACTATTTATTAAGAAATAAAAACTCACCCAATGATGAACGGCTCAAAAAACCGATTTCATTACAGTAATATTAGTATCTTTCATGAAATGTTTACTTGGAATTCCACAAGGATCTTGAGTTGTTGAAGTGCTCTAGTAATGGAAACTCCACCAATAAATCCAACTATCAAAAATATAAACACAATAATCTAATTACAAAAGAGAGCTAGTGCTAAAACACAGTAAACAAACGTAACACGGGCAAGTGATCAATAGTTGAGATGTATTTGACAACTGTTTATTAATCACCCAGGAGAAATAAACATACAAACAAATTATATTTAGAAAAAATATAATAAAGTGAGCTAAGGCATTTTACCTTTTGTTTCCAAAGGAAGTCACACTCGCACAAAAGGAAATTCTTGACTTTTTCTTCTATCTAGCATCACAGTACCACAACTGATAGCAACATGCAACCATTATTGCACTTTTAGGTTAAAATTTTAAAGTCCAATGCCATGATAGCTTATCTGTTTTCGGTAGAATCCTACAATATCACTGATTTAAGCATGGATACGGATTAGCCATAAAAACCAAAAGATGCACAGGTATATAGCCATTTTATTAAGAACCACTGGAAAAAAAAATAATGCAAAAGGAAATTGAGAAACTAGACATACCTATTAAAGCTTATATTATAGCAACCAGCATTAAACCTGCAACAAAACCCCTCCATTGCAGTGAGTTCCCAATCCCCGTCATTGTACAACAAACAACACAATAGAATCTCATGTAACTTAAACATCTTTATCATCTATATATAATCTAAAACAAACAAGAAAGACATGGCAGCCAAGAGGTCCTTACAAAGTAGTGACTCGATAGTTAAGCACCAAAATATCATAAAGCTAGAGAAAAAGGGAGTTTCTTATCACAAACCTGCATGATTGAATAACAATTTAATCAAAAGTAAAAGTATGTGAATCTTTAAGACTAAAAAATTTAGTTTCTTATCACAAATTCGATTTTCTATCGCAAATTCAGATTTGGGACCTTCATATGTTCGATTTTCTTATCACAAATTCATAATCGGTACCTTCAAAAGTAAAATTGACCTTTTTGTGTTCGGTTTTTGTATCACAATTTCAGATTCGGAACCAATAAAATAGGGGAAACATTATAAAGTCGTAAACAAGTTAAAGTTGCAGTGGTGTTTGCTTCAGGCATTTCGTCGAGCACTTGTTGTGCATCTGTAAACAAGTAAGACAGATTAAAAATAGAATAGAGGATACCTATATGAAATCGATTAAAGGATGAAATTAGATGCATACGTGATTCTGGTTCACGTCGGAATTGCCTCAGGGAGATTAAGGTTACCATGGCATGGTTGGTGGGTTTTATTGTAGCAGGTCGACATCGATGTACCTTCAAGTCCAGTGCTAGGCGGTATTGCGATGGTGGGATTCTCATAGCAACGTTGGTGGTGGTTGTCGTAGTAGCAGGTCGCCCAAGATGTGGTGGTGACGCGATTTCGATGTGGCGGTGGTCGTAGTAGCTAGTCAATGGTGCGATTCCGATGGCATACGGGTAGTGGTCGACTCGTATAAAAGAGGGATTTCACCAAAAGTATGTGACGTGGCGGGTTTTAGAGTTGTGAGAATGTGATTGTTTCAATATCAAAGGCGGGCTAAACTGATTTGGGCAAAAAATTAGCGCCTTTGGTTTCAAAATTTAGAAGCTAATAGATAATCTCACTGCTCTTTACAAAAGTGCCACTAAAATCATAATACAATGGCACAAAGATAATATGACACTAAAAGATTGTGCCACTAAATGTTATTTTATTTGTAGTGATAATACTGTTTGATTGCTTATTACTTGATCTATTTTTGAATCACTGGTCATTACTTGTTCATTTTATTGATTTCAACACTCAACAAAATTTCCTCCTCAACGTTTTGAGATTTGTATCCAATATTTCTTCGAGTTCTTTCACTAGTCTTTTACCCTAAATATATGATGTTACAATTACCTTTTTATCTAATAAAAAAAGAAAAAAATTCCTATCATTCTTGGTTGTACTCCAAATGCAAATCACAAAGAACAAATGACTTTGATTATAACATGTGTTGATACGATAGGTTTTCCAATAAAAGTATAAAAGTTTTTTCTTGAGTTTTTATTTGTAGAAGATACAATGGTTTTGGGTCTTTTCAATGCTTTACAAGAAGCTTTAAAATCTCTCGACTTAGATATTAATTGTGCGCGAGGATAAGTGTATTATAATATAGCTAATATGAAAGGAAAACATCAAGGTGTACAAAAACAATTGCTTGATATAACCCTTAAAACCTTTTATATGCCATGTGGGTGTCATAGTATTAATTTTGATTTTGTGTGATATGGTAAATTCTTGTCACAAAGAAAAAACATTTTTTGAAACATGTCAAACAATCTATAATGTGTTTTCTAGTTCTACAAAAAGATGGAGTGTTTTATTTGATTATATTGATGATTTAACGCTAAAATCTTTGTCTGCTACTCGTTGGGAAAGTCACATTGAATGTGTTAAAGCTACAAATAATCAAATTATCCAAATAAAAGAAGCTTTAATAAAATTAGCTCAAGTAAGTGATGATGGAAAATTTTGTAGAGATGTTGAATCTTTGGTAAATGATGAACTTTCAAGTTTTGAATTTATTTTAAGTTTGGTTATATGACATGAAATTTTATATAGAATTAATTTTGTAAGTAAAAAGTTACAAGATAAAGATGTGTTTCTTGATGTTGCAATTAAATATTCAGAGGGATTGGTTAATTATTTTGAAAAATATAAGAAAATTAGGTTTAACTAGGCTATTATTGAAGCTAAAGAAATTGCGGATACTATTGGTGTTGAACCCAAATTTCCTATAAAATGTACTTTTTATAGGAAAAAAAATAATTTGATGAGGTTCCAAATACTTACAAGGTCAACAATCCTCTCAAGAAACATTTAGAACCGATTATTTTCTTGTTTTAGTGGACATGACCATTTCTTAATAAAAAGCAGATTTAAAAAATGTAATATTTTGAATCTATTTTTGGATTTTTGTTTGATGGGTCAAAGTTAGTTGGTTTATTTAATGATGAATTTAAAAAAATATTGTTTGAATCTTGAAATCGCTTTGACCCATGGTTATGAATGCAATCTTGACACGCCTAGGTCGTTATGCGGTCAAAAATAAAAAATTTAACCTTACACACACACTAGTATAGTAGCAGTAAGGGTCAATCCGTGGGCGTCAAGTGGTATGTGTTAGAATAAACCAGACTATAGTGTCACTCTATAGTTGGCGGTGTTCCATACATTTCCCGAAAACCGATAAAACGAAATATCGAAAACTAAAACTAACATTAACCAAACGAACTTGCATTCAAACTCCAAACCAAACTACTTACTGATTTCAGAAGTATGTTCCAGAAAAATTATTCAATCCAAACAAATCACCAAATAAACAATAAACATAAACTAATACCGAAAACACGAGATAACTTCAAACATAATGATTATATTCAACGAAAACCAAAACCATAAGCCACAAGTTTCTGACTTCTGAAAATATCCAAATCAAACTTGTCCAAACAGATTCTACAATCCAGAATCGATGGAATCAAGCGATAACTAAAACTATAAAATACTAAAAATAAATGAAAACAAGAAAATACCAACTTATAACTACTGGAATTCGAAATCACAAGTCGAAGAAGCCTAGGTTCAACCTTTGGGTTTGTTCTTCGCTCCAGAAACTCGACCTAGATGCCTCTATTTATAGTTGCAAAATCGAGCAATCCACGTCGCGTATGGATGAAATCCGCGACGCGCTCTTATCTCTAACCCCGTTTCTCGCTGTTTGAATTTCAAGTTGTCATCTGATCCTTGACTGAAAGTGAACTTCCTTAAAAACTTATTCATTTTGTACGCTTTTAGCCTCTGTTTATATCTTTTTTCACACACAAGCACTAGACACGAAAAGTGAGTAATATCACAGTTTAAGAGATATATTTCACTCAGAATAAGACTCAACGACGACTAAAATACTTGATATTACTAGGCGGCGTCAAATCTTAATGACAAATATTTGTTTATGGAATTACAAATTATGCAGGATATTCAGTTTTACGGTTTTTTACAATTTTTCGGTTTACGGTTCGATTTTTGCTCACTCCTATTTGAAATCCATCGACGTATCATTTGGACAAAGAAAA
This sequence comes from Cichorium intybus, assembly GCA_023525715.1. Lineage (NCBI taxonomy): Eukaryota > Viridiplantae > Streptophyta > Magnoliopsida > Asterales > Asteraceae > Cichorium > Cichorium intybus. The sequence continues at coordinate 32,242,866 of CM042017.1, read as the reverse complement.
TCGTTCGAGTATTTTAAGAAAAAAACAGACACCAAAATTCACATGTAAAGAGCCACCTTGCATTTCGTGTATCATCACAAATAAAAAGGTGAAAAAGGATTGAATTAAAGTATTTTACGAAAAAAAAAAGTGCAAGAACATTTTTTTAAGAAACTGGCTAATTCATGAGGCCTTTTCGCAAATTTGGTGATGAATTTTAAATAGAAACTAATGTTGATAATGGCACCTAAACTACTGCACAATACAATATTCTCATAAATTCTCGTTTGGTTTTTAGACAAATATTTGATTTTAACAAAATGAAAAACTACTAATAATAGTAACAATAAAAAACTAAAATAACGAACACAAGTGACCTTGAAATTATCCACCAAACGGAAATATGAAATTAAAATAAACTAAATAGACCTCATTGTAATATTGGTTTCTAATTCTTTGAAATTTAATAGCTAAAAAGGTTCGAAATATTTATTCTATTGTCATTACATAATTCAACTCCCTCATATCAAAATTCATTAATATAACTTATCCAAGGAAATTCATAATCACCAAATGAAGCACCAAATTGCATAAAACAAAGTCTGCAAAAGCACGTTCTGGTGGTAAATCCTGCAAAAAAATTATAACAAAATTCGTTATTTGCTCAAAATAACCTTTTTTTTTTGTTCTTTTAAAGAAAGTTACACCAAAACCCTTTAAGTTCTAGCTTTTTACAAATTGCCACCTGTGTCGTCATTTTCTTAAAACATACCTTGAATTCCTTGTTTTCTTTGTTCACTTGAATACGCAAACAAACTGTAACCAAACAATTAAAAATAACAAATTGCCAATATTATATAATGCAAAATTAAAAAAATTAAAAATAAAAAAATTTAAGCTTACCAGCTAGGACAGCTGTCCCTACACAAGAAAGCACACCGGAGAGAAAAGAGTTGAATGGAAATGATCCCACTATTGCCATGTAAACCACCTGGTAATAAAAATAAAATAAAATCAAGCTTCTTTTTAAATTTATTTTACAAAAAGAGAAAAAAGACTTTTTTTTTTTTTTTTTTTTACATAGTGCAGAAATAAAGACTTAACAGAGAAAGTCATGGAAATGAAATAACTTTCTAAAGATGAAGTCTCATTCATTCCTCATAATAAAATCCAATTTCAAAGAATTCCATATCAAATTTATGAGATGGAAAACTGAAAACTGTAAGCATTGTTGTTATACTTGCATTTCATTTGAATAGGGGAATCAAAGCTGTATATTTCTATTAGTACTTGTTTGAAATGTTGATAGACAATAACATGAACCTTGTTTTCAAGATTATATATTGTGAATTGTGAACTGACTTGTATTATGATTTAGCTATGTTACAAAGACAGCTGAGAAATTTTTTAACCAACCACAAATCTGCTATAAGTTCTAGGTCAATTACTAGTGGAGAATGCCTTTCTCAATAGAATTAAATCATTGATCCATGGAACTGAAAGAATTCTTAAAGTTTTCATGAAAGAAATTAAGGAAAAGTAAGTCCAATTCACAATTTACAGTCTTACATAAGCTAAATCAGACAAAAGACCATAAAAATGTTAAGTCAAAACTAAGCCTGAATAAGCATATACACCGATATAAGCATGGAAGTACTAGCTTATCAGACGATTGAGTTTCACGAATTTGCAAGTGAAGCAAAACCCTGATCTTAAACCCGAACCAGTTACTACATTGACTGTTCAATAATGTACCATAGAAATTAACAAATCTTCATCCGCGATGGGTTGCTAGTTTCGTTTTATGCGAAATTCGTATAAAACCGATCTTAATTGAATAATTATATAACAAAGGACGAGTACCTGAATTACGGCGGTGGACACAGCAAACACCACGTACAGATCTATGATCTAGAAGAAATCCAGGAAGAAGTAAATCGATTTAGATTACCAGGACATTAAGAAACCCAAACACAAATTTTACGAGATTAAATTGAGGGAGAAAAGGGGAACCTTGAGATTAGTCGGAGTAGCGGCATATGCAGATCGGAGAGATTGAAAAAGAGCCTGTGCATCATCTTTCGTCGTCGGCGACCTCCCCATTTCTCCTTTTTTTCTCACACAGAGACACACACTCAGTTTATGTGCGTTTACTCTCTCAAGTCTCAGCAATGAAGTCAAATCGAAAGAAACCCTTGTGTTGTGTAGATGTCAGATCAGATCTAGATATCGACATTAAAAGTTAACGGAAGAACTCACCATCAAGGCCCATTAGCTCAGTTGGTTAGAGAGTCGTGCTAATAACGCGAAGGTCGCAGGTTCGAGACCTGCATGGGCCACTATACATTTTGCATTGTTTTACTTTTTTCACCCTCTTACTTTCCGGTTTTCCTTATTGGGCCCTTTTTATTAAAGAGATGTCACACACTCACAAGTCACACCTCAAAAAATATATATGACAAAACCTCAAAAAGTATATACGATACAAAACAAAATTGAGACGGAATTGAATTTGAACTAGTGGGCCCCCGTGCTCCGCACGGGTTCGGAAGTGCTGGAGCACGGGTCCGGATAATAGAACCCATTTACGGATTAGACCTATGGCAAATCTTGATAATGGCATTTGACTTTCTTCTCTTGTGTGATTGACTGGGGGTAAAAAATGGATCCGTACCTGCAAATATTACCCAAACCCCTGTTACAACATTTCAAGCCTCCATGTCGAATCTGGTATAGAAGTACCAAGATGAAGTCCATGTTTTCAGCTTTTCTTAATCCATACCTTGGCAGAGTTTTCTTTGTTTCCGACTATGGTCTGGCAAGCTAACCTCCATGACTCAAGCTTTTGTGTAAATAATCAAGACATTCAGATATGCAGTAGTGGAGGTTCGTTATAGCTACTAAGAAACACGAAGAAAGGATAAGGAAACCTTCTTTAAGTATTTGAGTTCTGTATTCGTTCTCTCATTTAAAAGCTCTGTTCCTTCTACAACCTCCACGATACAGGTACCACAGCTTCCACCACCACCTCAGTTCATTACCTTTCCTCTTAATCTGTAATGATTAAAAAAACATCATGATTAACAAACTTTATTTGGTAATTTGATGATAATCCTCAATTTTGTGTGTTGAAAGTCGTGATGATAAATCGATTGCTCTCCAAATTTTAAAGAATAAAGGCAGAAACCACATACCCGAATACTTATGACCAGGAGTGCAATTAAATAAAATATGTAGATACAGGGAGATTCACCTAATTGTTGAAGAAAGTTTGCAAAACAATGACATTGTTAGGGTTCTATAATACAAAGGCAAAAATACAAAAAAAAAAGTAAATAAAAACCCAATTTATCTTTAGATGATTCTTTTTGTTGTTGGATGTGTTAGTAGAATCAAACGACTTTTATGCCTTCATTGCAGAAGCTTTATGGTGAATTGAAACGCAATAACCTGCACATGGAGATATATAACATTCAATGTTAGAAGTTAGTACTTAACATCAAACCTAAAGTGACAGGGTTACAAGATTATCAGACAGAGAGGTTGGGATTCTGGTAGCAGGGGCAATTTGGTCAGCTGCAAAGAGTGAATTTCAACTTAGTGAAGAGAGAGGTTCAACATACAGTTTACGAAGAGCTGACAAACGGTGAACTTCAACTTACTTAGTGAAGAGAGAGGTTCCCCACAAATCAGCCACAAAATAAGTTGGTATTTCTTTTTGTTTTGGTTAAAAAAGAAAAAAAAAATTAGATACTATTGCACATCAAATTTCCAATTGGTTCCTACTGCAAGTTTAGTCACAATAAGCAAAGAGAACCACTTTAAAATCTCTAAAGCTATTGTGTTCATAGCTAAAATGAGACAAAACAAACAGTAACGACAATTGATGAGATTTGGCAAATTCATGATGCAATATTTTGTATTGAAGCTACCACCTTCATATCTATTTGAAACATAGTTGCAGGTTTACCTCTCTATTTTCAGCAAAAGCAGGCTCCATTTTGTGACCTTGTCCACAACTAAAATAAAAACGTTAGATAGAAATCATGAAAACCTAGGAAATATAAAAATCACTACTATAAGTAAAAATGAAATGCCAAAGAAGACGGTCTGATGTACCTACGATTACTGATTCACGGGAGAAAACTGGAAATCAAAATCAGACATCTGCACCTACGCTAAGCTAAATCATCGGGAAAAAGCTAAAAAAGATTAACCAGAATCGGAAGGGAGAAGATCGTAAACGATTAACCAATCAGAAAGGAGAAACCTTAAAATCAGAACCGGACCCCTGCGTCACTACCAATATTGGCTTATTCACCTTCTCAATTAAGTCAGAATGAAATATCTATGAGTACCAGGCTGATACCACTCACGCCCAAACCTAGGATTACTGCGAGGTTCATGACGATTTTACCCTTGGACTCATGAACATCTTTACCTCTAACCTAGTGGTCGACAATTTTCGTTTGATTCCTAGAAGTGAATGTACAGATAGTAATAATAAACGATTTGTGTCTTCACTTCCGACTATTTCATCGATTTTACAATGTTTGTTTGATTCCTAGAAGTGAATGTAAAGATAGTAAGAATCATCTTTACCTCATCTAATCGAGTTGTGTCTTGACTTCCGATCAAAGAACGTGATCGATTTCTAGTGCGAACTCACTTAGCAGACATTTGACCCCGTAATTTGGCGTTGATTTCAGGTAAATCCCACCGCCGCACAGAAGCGTCGCCGGCTGCCCTGTCGCCTCTAGCTCTTTCCGTTCCCGCTGATTGTAAGGATCGGCAACCTCAAAAACCGAAATCGGCCCATGTCCCTCTCGATTTCTCCCCATTTGTTTATCTCTCTAATTCCAGTTCTCCCCTTTGATTCTTTCACGGTTGGTGGAGATGTAGGAGAAGACAATGAAGCGGTGGGAGAATATTGGAAGCGATGGAAGAAGATTGGATCCATAATGATCCGACAAAGAATAAAATGGATACACCGCGTGACAAAAAAACGTTACACTGAAACACATAAAAGACGCAATTTAAATAATAGAGTAATTACTTTTTTGACCCAAATTTTGTGTAATTTTTCTTTCACTTTTTCACTTTTTTTTTTTACCCCTTCTATTAGACGTGTCAATTGATGACACAAAACGACAAAGATATGTGATAGGAAACAAAATTAATATGAAATCAAAATTCAAATCCATATTTATGCATAGAGTAAAAAATACAATGTCAGGTTTTGTTTATATTCACAATTTGACACGACGTTAAAATAACACGATATTCATATAATACATATACAAACTAAATTATGTCCATAAAACTTTTCAAGTCCTATATTTCATCATTTAAAGTTATATTAGTTGTTAGGTTTATCACTAGAATTTTGTTAACTGAATTAATTACGCTTTTCTTGAACGTCACTTTTTTTTTATTTTCCCCAAAGCCCCATTTAGTTTCTCCATAGAAGAAACAAACCAAATTATCCAGGTTAAATTACATATAGTCAATTACTTCTTCATTAGGACCTTTCTTTTCTTGCACAATATTAAAACTCTAGATAAACAAAACGTCGATTTGCCCTGATAATATGAAGAAGACAAAGTTTGATACCACCCACCAACCTTCCACAGTTGTGACCCCTAAGATATTTGTTAAATTTTTACTCCATTGGATTTTAGGGGATTTTGTTATATGGTTTAATAATGAAATTTGTATATTTAATGATGTTGATCTCAAAGACAAAGAAGTGATGAGATGGATTTTAAAGTAAAAGGTGAAGAAGTTAATGTAATAGATTTAAAGCCGTATTTATTTAAACATGGACAAATCATCATTGGTATATCATATACTTATGCATAGCGTATTAAAACACTTCAACTACAATTTATCTTTTAAAATTCGTTCAACATTTGTCGGAAAACCCGAATCACATGATATTCGTGTGTAATGATACATAAAAACTATAAAAATACATTTGAACTCTTTTAAACGTATAACATCAACCATCATTGCCAAAAAAAACATAATCTTCATTTAATTAACAAATTTTCGGTTTTCATACTTCCAATGTTTCATTATGAAAGTTTGATTTGCTTTTCTTGTTCCAAATGATACACGCCGTGTGTCTCAAAGTGGTATATTTGCACAAATGGTTATACGTTCAAATATTATATTCTTAGTTTTTAAACAATTATATTGTGATATAGTTCATTTTAGATTATGATTCTAACATAATATACTTCCATTCTTAAATAATACAATTTCGTCCATAAATTTTTTTTTTTGACAAATGTCATTCTTAAATAATACTACTACATATATCATCAAGAATAATAATAATTTTTGTGAAAATACTAATCATTGTTATTGCAACATAATCAATAATCTAATAAATTCTAACAATTCTCAAAAGGTCACGTTTAATTCTTGACAGGATACATTATGATTTCTAGAATTTTTTGACATATTTTTTTATTTTTGAAAGAATATGTTGTTACCCCTCAATTATTCTATTGTATGTGAAACGTATCAACCAAAACTTCCTTTGATGACATCTCATTCTTAACAAAATACACGATCATTCTGACAAAATACATTTCATTATTTGAGAACGACATTATGTGAGATTGGTTGGTGCTGGGCTGGCTCTTAGTTGTAGGTATTGATGGTCGGCATGGAGGATGTTGAGAATAAGGGTAAGGGTATGGTGACAATGTTAAGATGATGACGTGTGAAGGAGGGTATCTCATTTATTGTCGCAGGTGATGGTCTGATGATAATGATGGGGTTTAGTCGGGTTAATCACTTGTTCAATGGTGTTGTGATGTCATTTGGATGTAGAGATGAGATGGTACAGGTAGTCAGATAGAAATGTGGTTCCAGGAGAGTGTGGTATGCTGGTGGCAGCAAGGTGGTATGTGATGAAGGCTAGTTGGTGGAGGCAATGATGTTTTTAGTCCAGCGTAGAGTTGTAAATGTGACAGTGGGGTTATCGAGAGGTGGTTGGGTTAAACGTATAGGGTTAAAGATGAATAAGGAGGTGATGGAGTTGTTACCATAACTGTATATCAATATGCCTTAATTATATGTCATTTTACCATAATTATAAGATCTAATTTAAACTTAATTAAATGATTTATAAATTAATGTACCAAAGTACCGTTGACCCATTCTAGGCTATAATTGGTTGTTACGACCATACAATAATTGTGATTTTTATTATAACATGACACACACATACACACACACTCTTTCTCTCTCTCTTTCTCTCTCTCTCTCTCTCTCTCTATATATATATATATATATATATATATATATATATATATATATATATATATATATATATATATATATATATATATATATATATATATATATATATATATATATAAACAGTTTTTGAATAATAAGAAATACTCAAACATTTTTTAGAGAAATAACATTTTGTGAAAATAGAAGAATAAGATATATATTATTTGGATTATAATATTTAAAAGATTAAATTATAGTTTTCGTCCCTGTGGTTTGGGACAACTTGCAATAAGAGTCCTACTTTTGGATTTTCACTATATGGGTCCTCAAGGTTTGATTTTTCTTTCAATAAGAGTCCAAAGGCCACTAAAAAGACTAAATTACCCTTGATATTTTCTTTTTCATTTTTCTTTGACTTTGTTATTTATTTTAATTATTAAAAAAATTATACCCCAAACAACCCCCCCCCCCCCCAAAGATGGGCCGTCGTATTGGACATTTAATCCCCCCGCCGTCGCATCCTTTGCCTTCCAACCTAAAGGAATGACGAGAAATTTCTGAAAAATTTGAAAGATGAATTCCTGGACGGGAAAGACTCGTCGGGCAAATCCTTGGGCTGCGATTTCTTCAACAAACCAGAGGATGATTCCGGGTTTGAAGTTCGATTGTTGGTTTCTAGGAACCTCAGATGTTATTGTACAAAGGTACGACACCAATTTGGCGAGCCGGTTCGTGGACGGGCGATGTACCAGACGAGGTATCATTAGTTTATCTTATACGTAATCGAATTAAACTCCACACAAATCGGAATTAAACTCATCAATTTTTTGAAGATTAGTCCTGGGTACTTTCGAGTGTGATTGCACACAAATCAGAATTCAAAGAAGAATCGGTATCACATAATCGAATTGTTGCGATTTGGTAAAAGGTTAGTCCTGGGTACTTGAGATGCGTTCATCGACTTGTTGACGATTTGGTAAAAGGTTGATTCTGGCATACCTGCAGATTCCATCCATCGATTTGGATACAATGCACAAATTGGAGGGCAGAACATGCTCTGAATCTTAGTTCCAGTTAGGAACCTAACCTTAGGCGATCGCCCAGGAAATCAACGGCAACCGGAGGCTGCAGAGGTACATAGTTGGAAGCGTAGTTATCTCCTCCGTCATCTCTACAAAAGCTGTCGTCATTAACCACCGCAACAGAAGCAAAATCATCAAAGCATTGACTTCTTTCTCCACCGAGCTACCTCCTATTCTGATCGAAACCCACAATTGCATCCTACTTCCATTGTTATGAACAAAGAACGTTGCTGCCTGAACAAGCAACAAGATCCAGTGATTTCGCCCTACTCGGAAGCTCAGATCTAGCCTTCAAAGACTGTCAAATGCATTGGAGGTTGGAGGGAGGAATCTCCGGCAGACGAAGACGCTGGGGTGTAGAATTTTTTTAATTATTAAAATAAATAACAAATTGAAAGAAAAATGAAAAAGAAAATATCAAGGGTAGTTTAGTCTTTTTAATGGCCTTTGGACTCTTATTGTAAGAAAAATCAAACTTTGAGGACCCATATAGTGAAAATCCAAAAGTATGACTCTTATTGCAAGTTGCCCCAAACTACAGGGACGAAAACTGTAATTTACTCTATTTAAAAAACAAACAAGAAAAAGAGTTTAATGGGCCCTAAAAGAAGCAAGTTTGTCTCCAAACATTCTGCTCACCACCACGCAGAACGAACTCTGGTTCAGTCCTGGTAGTGAAGACAACCCAAAAATGGCCTCATCGCTATCGTACGCTGCTTCCATTTCCAGACCACCTTCTTCTCTTTCTCTAAATTCAAGAACTCTCTTCCCTTCTGGTATCCGTTCGCGTGTCTCAAACCCCATTTCTCACACTAATCGGTTAGTTTTCTATCACGACATCCCTCTGCGCGTTTACATTAAGTACGATTTCATTCAATTTCACCTCTAATTAGGCCTAATTAATCCGAAATTCGACGCTTTCTGTTAAAACCAATAATGGGTTTTCTAGGGTTCTAATTAATCACTTAAAGCTCTGAATTGTGTGGGGGACATGTACCCGAACAGTAATTGTAACGTTTAATATAATTAGGCCAGTTCATTCCACTTTGATTAAGGCTAAATTTTATCTCAGTTTGTTTCTTATAGGTGTTACCATTGGTGGAATTTAACATATATTTCTTTAATTAGCGATACCTTTTGTGAAAATCCATAGAATTTAAATGCTTTTGTAAGGGTTCTTCTAACGGTATCACGTTCCAATTCTCACATCAATCAATCAATCGGCTCCTCTCTTTGTGTTGAATTTGTGGTGTAATTTACCTAAATCTTGATGCTTACACGGAAAAACGTAGGTTCGAAATTTGTTTTCATTACATTGACTAACGAGTTGACTTTTCTTGTAGCTTTTCAAGGTTTGGTGTCAAATGCAGCTATGCAAATGCAGACATAAAGGACACAAACTCCATGACAATAGATGTTGAAGCAGATATTAAGCCTGAAAGGGTACAAATATGCAAATAAATAATTTATTTCATTTGAATTTTGTTTTAGTATTATTCAAGGAAATAAATATACACAAGTTATTCTTTTTTTTATCAGCTTGTAGTGTTGGGGGGCAGTGGATTTGTCGGTTCGGCTATATGCAAGGCTGCGGTTTCAAGGGGCATAGAAGTCATTAGCTTAAGCAGGTTTGTTAATTACAAGAAATAGCAACGTACTTTCGTTTACTTGTTTGTTATAGCATCTTACTTTACGATGTTGCAATAGGAAGAAAGTAAAGTAAGATGCTATAATAAACAAATAAACAAATTCAAGTAATTGTTTTTTACAATTGAAACCTAGTAGTTTGGTTTCAAAGAGTCAACTATATGGTCAAAGTTCGTTTTTTATGATGTTAAGTCTTTTTTTTTTTTTTTTTGGTTAATTTTTTCAGGTCGGGAAGGCCAACTAGCTTGAATTCATGGGAGGATCAAGTGACTTGGATTACAGGTATGCTAAAAATTAAAAACACATTGACTATAAATAAAATACCTAAAATGCCCCTCAAACGTACTCCATCCGATTGTTCTACATGACATGGAGTTTGATTATAATCTTTGACTCTAACCAAATACCTAAAATACCCCTCAATGGTACTCCTTCCGTCTGTTTGACTTGACTTGACATGTAGTTTGATAATTTCTTTTTTACTGTATGTCAAATACCTAAAATACCCCCTGAATCACCAAACTTTTCAGGAGATGTTTTCTATGTTAATTGGGATGAAGTACTCCCTGGTGCCACTGCAGTAATTTCAACCCTAGGAGGTTTTGGTAGTGAGGAACAAATGCAACGAATTAATGGTGAAGCAAATATCATTTCAGTAAATGCCGCTAAAGAATACGGTAATGTACTTTTTTTTTCACATTAAAAATAACAACGTACTTTCATTGGTTTCTTTATGGGAAATCTCCAATAAAGTCCCAATATTTTGGCCTAGTTTATGAAAAAGTCCGGAATTAGTTTTTATTTACAAAAAAGGACAGAAAACCGGCGAATGTATTCAAATTAGCCATTTTTAACCTTTTCGGTTACCTTGCCACGTGGAAAATCTACATGTTTTATCTTCAATAAAGTCAACATGGCAAGGTAACCTGCTAAAAGGTTAAAAAAGGCTAATTTGAATACATTAGCCGGTTTTACGTCCTTTTTTGTAAATAAAAATTAATTTGAGACTTTTTTATAAACTGAGCCAAAATATTGGGACTTTATTGGAGATTTCCGTTTCTTTATTACAGAATCCTACTTTTAAAAATCTTTATCTACCAAATTATAGCAATGTGCTATTGAGAAAAAAAAAAACGAAAGTACATTGTTATAATTCGGTTAACATTTCAAAGTACAATGTGTTAATAAGAACACAATTAAAACTACAATGGTGTAATAGAAAGAAATGAAAGTAGGATGCTATAATACACAAATAAACGAAAGTACAATGCTATAATTATAATTGCTATGTTTATTATTTTTTTCAGGAATTCCCAAATTCGTATTGATCTCGGTTCATGATTATAACATACCATCATTTCTACTTACTTCCGGATACTTCACCGGAAAAAGAAAAGCCGAATCTGAAGTTCTCTCAAAATACCCGAGTTCTGGTAATAATTTATAAATAATTTACTTAATGGGTTAAATTACTCTTTTGCCCTTTAGTTGAAAGGATTTTGTTTATTTATGTAGGTGTTATATTAAGGCCTGGTTTTATATATGGGAAAAGGAAAGTGGGTAATTATGAGATACCGCTTGATTTGATTGGTGAACCGGTTGAAAGATTTTTGAATGCCACCGCGAGTTTCACTAAACCGCTGAATTCTTTGCCGGCGTCGGATTTAATTTTGGCGCCGCCGGTTAGTGTTGATGACGTGGCACAGGCTGCTGTAAATGCGGTGAAAGATGATGAGTGTTTTGGGGTTTTTACTATTAATCAAATTAAGGAGGCGGCGATGGGTGCGAAAGTGTGAGATCGTGTTGGAGTTTATGAATATATATGTTATATTTTATTATATAGTACGTATATATATATAATATATGATGTTGTATGAAGTTGTAACTATTACAAGAGTACCACAGTTTATGCAATATGAAAGATGCATTTGAAGCCGATTTACTATGAAAAATTGAGCTTCTTTGTTTGTTGGTTTCGATTTAAAGTAAGTTTTGGTGTGTTGTGTTTGTTTTGGTTAATGATCTTAATAGGGACATGACTTGCTCGGTATGCTATTATTTAGTTACAAATCATAAATTTTTATTTTAAAATAAAAAGTTAAACATAACAAAAGTCATTAAAAGTTGAAGAGAACTGATTCGTATACAACAATTTTTTTGATATGCATAATAATTTGTTATTTAAATGGGTTGTACAATATGCATAAAAAACACATTATTGTTATTGTTGTATATGACAAAAAATTATAATCTACAGATCAACTTCCAAAGTTAAAACTCACGTTAACATTATTATATATATATATATATATAATCTATTCAAACCATTTATTTTTATTCCATAAGACTAATGAGAGTACCCATCACATGATCACATGTGATGGGCGCCACATGACTGTCACCTCAGCATCACATACTATCACATTCTCATCACACCACACTAGAAATACCTATCACATTTCATCACACCACATCACTTTTTTTAATTAAAAAAAATTCAAAAATAAATAAAAACCTAACTTTTCATTAAGAAAAACATTAATTAAAAAAACATTACATAGACAAACCATGACTTTAATATTAAAAAAACAGTACGTAGAAAACCATACGAAAAATTCAATAATAAAATTATTCGTCCTCATTCAAACTGTTTTGATAAACATGCTCCGCTAAGTCTTCTCGAAGATATTTGCACGTTTCAGAATCTTAAATTTCTACAACTCATTGTAAATATTCGGCCGAACCGAAAATGAATTGTTGATCTGGGTTAACTACGTCGGCCTCGTCGTATGTGCAAATCGCTCTACATTTTTCTTCAATTATTATATTATGTAAAATGATGCACGCATACATAATTGTGCTTATCCTACCGTCGTCAAAGAGTCGTGCAGCGTGTTTGATCACATGCCATTTTTGCTTGAGGACCCCAAATGCCGTCTCTATGTCCTTCCTAGCAGATTCTTGTCTTCGTGTAACATCTTTGCTTTTTCAGTTCGAGGTACCGTGCACGCCTTCACAAATGTGGCGTAATCTAGATAGATCCCACCACAAAGATAGTAGTCGTGTTTGTATTGACGTCCGTTCACTGTGAATGACATATCAGGTGCTCGTCCGGTCCAAATATCATTGAAAACAGGAGATTGCTTTAGAACATTCTGGTCGTTGTTGGACACTGCAACCCCAAAGTACGCATGTCAAATCCACAAATCTTGAGATGCAACAACTTCCAATATCATAGTTGGCTCACCTACGTCACCTCGGGTAAATTGCCCTCCCCACGCAGTTGGACATTTTTCCCACGCCCAATGGGTACAATCAAGGCTACCAATCATTCCCGGTAAACCATGTTTCGTTTCATGTGCCAAATATAATTTATCGATATCACGTGTTGTAGGTTACACAAATACTGTTTACCAAACACGTCAATAACACATGCACAATACCAATCCACACAATCCCTTATGGTCCTCTAAGCCATTTTCAAATACTCGTCACTAGCGTCAGCTGTTATGCCGAATCCTAAATATCTAAGTGCAGCCGAACATTTTTGTATACAACTGAAACCCATTCTACCTCTAACATCTGATTTTTGCTTAAAATAATCATATCGCGCCTCTAAAGCGTTGCTAATGCGTAAAAATAAGTCTCTATTTAAACGATAACGACGTCTAAATAGCTTATCATCATAAAGAGGATTATCAGTAAAATAGTCACGTACCAAAAGATTATGTGCAGCTTGCCGATTTCGGTTAATAGCGGCTCTTATTTGTCTAACGTTTGAAGACTCTTCATCGGCAGCGTACGCAACAACATTAAAGAATGTTGTGATAAACTCGCCATCATCCGAATCGAATTCTTTAAAAAATTCCATTTTCTCCAAATAATCCATATTTTGGTGTGTGGATATATATGAGAATAAGAGAGATTGTATGAATGTGTGTTGAATGAGGTAAGTTGTGTGTATATTTATAAGGAAAATTTTGTTTAAAAAAGATTTTTTTTTTTAAATTCTAGCCGTTACAAACATTTGGCTCCTATTGGCCGTTTTCCACCGTGCTCCCGGTCACATTCGTTCATGACCACACCTATCACGATGCACTCGGGGCGGTGTGCACGGCTGTGATGGAGAGCCACGTGGCCATCACGGTTCGTCCGTAAAGAGTATTCCGAATAGTCTAATACACCCAAAAATTAAGAACAAAAAGTTACACCCATTATGTTTAACTTTTTCCAAATTTATATTTCTTTCTATTTCACCACGTCATTAACTTTTTTTCAAGTACTTTTTAAACACCTACACCTATGAGATGTTCATTGATCACAACTGGAAAACCACTACACTATACACACATCATGATATCTCTCATAACTCAAAAAATTTCAATAATCCAAAATACATCTCCTTTCTCTAAACAAAACCATAACTTTTAAAAAAAAGTTTACAAGTGCACAAAACTTCAACCTTATAAATAAATAATGCACAAAAATCAACCATATTCAATATTCATTTCTTCAAAGACGCCTTCTCTGAGAGATACCTACATTCAAGAACATAAAAATAATTTTAAATCAGCACTTACAAACAAAAAAAAAAAAAAAAAAAAAACCCTTACTTTCCAGTGTAGAAGCCAGCAGAAAACCAAGCATTCAAAACAACAGAAAGATCAGTTTGAGACGTTTTATCATTCACCACATTTTCTAAACATTTTCCCACTTCCTCACTTTTCTGTCCCTCTGTAATTCACACACAAATCTTTACACAACTTTATCACATTTAAAAATCTTTTACAAACGTTAAATAAAAATAATATTAACATTTACCTTCTGTCTTAAACGAAAGAATAGCTCTGTCAATGGCTCCCATGGCTGCTTTAATAACACCGCCATCTTCACTACAAGAAACTGCAGTTGAACATGGACATACATATGGACGACAAGAACATGTAGGAGGAGGGTTGGAAGGTTGGGGTGGTTGATATTGAGAATCATAACCAGTACCATAATCATAACTTTGATAATCCCAATTCCCATATTGGTAAAGTTGCCCTAAAAGTTTTTGCCTTTGTTCTTCAATTGCGTTATATTGGTTTAGTAAAAGGTTATAATCTTCTGTAGTTTGTGCATCTACATAAGTAGATTCTCTATCGTGTACTTGATCAACATTTGGGAGATCTGTGGTGTTGTTATCTTCTGTATCCACACATGGACTATGAACAAAGAACAATGGTTGCTTAGAAAGCTTCAAAGAGAGAGAGAGCGGGATAGAAGGATTTGGTACATATAAACACAGACGTACCTTTTAGCTTCGTTACTTCCATTGAAGATGATCACTTCGCTTTCTTCTGTACATTTTGTGATTGTTTCTTCATCGAGTGAAGTAATGGTACCTCCTTTGCCATGCATTATCTGAACATAAGAACAGTTAAGATAATCAGATTATGAGATTCAGTAATTAAGGAAAAGGGGAAATGGTGTAAACGAACAGAGCCACAATTTAATTAAACCAAACAAATAGCATTGATATGATTCAAAAGCGTATATTGATCTATTTGAAAGAATTTATCAATCTGTAAAACCTAGTTCTTGTGTCGTAAAAGGATCAGCAAATTCAAATGAGTTTAAAGGAACTTAAGCAGATCTAAGCAGTTTACGATATAAAGTAAGTCCTTTTTCTGCCACTTTATAAGGCTTTCCCACATATTTCTACTGATAGTGTCTGGAGCGATGCAAGTTTCAAGTCACTAGCCATAGATGAAAATCAAGGTTTTTGAAAGGAAATAGAGAAAGAAAGACCTTGTATTTGGTGATAGCGTCATCTAGGGCTTTGACGATAGCAGAATCGTCCCAGAGTTCACCATGTTTTGCCATTGCCTTCTGCAAGTGTGCCGCAGAGTCGCCTTTTGTGCCGTATTAAAGAGGGAGAATTCAGAGATACAAAGAGTTCTTTTACTTTAGGCGGTATCCTAAAGGGGTTTTAAGAAAAGGACGTTGAAAAATTGTTTCATCTTGCAATACATTTATAGCTCAATAAAAATGTTTTTCCTGGAACGTCTCTCTTGATAATTTAGCGTGGTATTCCCGGAATTTGGTTATCAATTTCGCAAGTTAAAGATAGCCTTTTAGACTGGAACGTCTCTCTTTTCTCTGAGGTCTTTGCTTATTCAAAATCAGATGGACAGCAGGCTCGGTTTCGATTTTAAGTGGCTTAACTGGTCCCCATTAAGGTAAATTGCTTTGCTTGGCGTTTATTATGTAACAGAATTCCGGTGGCTTCCAATCTTGTCATTAGAGGAGTTGCTATGGACTCGGCTGATTGTAAGTTTTGCGGTGGTGAGGTTGAAGACGGAGATCATTTATTCTTTGCCTGCCCTTTTGCGAGGCAGGTTTGGGTTTTATTATCAAATTGGAGTGGCTGTTTTTCGTCTATCCCGTGCTTCAGTTCGCAGCTGTTGGAAGTCTTAAAGGGTGCGAGTTTGAACGGTTTGTCTCTCAAGCTCAAAAGGGCGTTGATCTATACGGCTATTTGGTGCATTTGGAAAGCCAGAAACCTTTGGATTTTTCACAGGAAAAAATGTTCCCCTGCTCTTGTTTTTGATGATATTCTGTTGTTGTCTTTCAATTAGATTAAGCATAGATCTAAGTTTTCTTCTCTTAGTTGGTTTAGTTGGTTAAATAGTCCTTGCTCTTCCATGTAATTGTACTCTTTGTTTCTGGTCTAGCATCTTGCTAGTTTTTGTTTTATGCATGCAGCCGTTAAAAAAAAAAAAAAGCTCAATAAAATATATATTTAATGTATACCATTTTTGATCTCATATCATTTGCAAATTTGCTTTTAATTTATATATTTTTTTTACATATTGGTCATTTAATAAAATTTAGAGTAGATTACAGAATTGGTCTATGATGGTTTACCCTAATTTTCAGTCTTAGTCCATGTTTTTTTACGTTCAAGGTTCTTGTGGTGGCAAAAAGTTAACATATTTAGTCCCTCTGGCTGTTACCGTAAACTTTAAGTCGTTAGAGTGATCGTGTGCCCCTCACGTTGGGCATTTTTGTCTTTTCATCAGTTGGTTAACTACTTATTTATGTCAGTTGGTGGTTGTCGAGGCCAACAAAAATAAACCCTAATTCTCTAACACAAAATAGTGCATAGTGGTAAAGGGATCGAATCCACGAAGATTGGTTCAATTTGTAAATCAATGCGATCAGTTCAAAACGATGTATTTTTAAACAAAAATAAAAGAAAAGAAGGGGGTTTTGATTGTTTTGGTTGAAAGTAATAACGAGAATAAGTCACAAATTTTGGCGAAATGATTTCAAGAAAAATAAGCAACTTAAATAGTAGAATTCAATAATAAGTAAAAGATCAATATTGAGATTATAATCTAAGCACAACTAGTTCATTTATCATCATGGTTTATGGTGCAATGTCTAAATTCAACCACATTGGCTATAACAACTCAAAAGCTTAAGTCATCTAGACATTCTTAATTCATAAAGACATTAGAAAAGCTCTTAATATCCGTCTTAATCAAAATCATGACTCAAATAAGCATTTGGTTCAAATAAGTTGATTAGCATTAGTTTCAAAAGTCACCAATCCTAAACAAAAGTTACAAAAGCTTGCACTTTAATTTTTAGAGAATAAAATCTTATGATTGTTTATGAGATAATAAGCATCCATAAAAACCATTTTTTACCAAATTACTTCTAAAATCAATTACGTAATTAAGGAAGTAATTAACAATAATCATTCAAGCATTTAAACCATGGAAGTAAACACAAGAACAATCATATAGAGTTTCAAACAAAGATTTCATTTATGGGTGAACTTCAACTCATAAAACCATTCAAAATGTTCTAATTGCTCAAAGATTAACACCCAATATTGAAATTAAGAGTTTTAGCCAAACATGGCTAAAGCACTAAACAAGAAAATAATTAGAAATGTACCAAACATAAGAATTAAATCAAGAATTTGGTGGAGCAAAAGTCTTCTTCTCTTTCAAAACTTCCAAACTCTCCCGCCGTCTCTGTTGTTCGAACTGCCGAAATGAGGGTTCAAACCCTAAGATAAAACTCATCTCTAAATTACAAAAATGACCTTCATATCCTTTTGCTTGGCCGAGTGGAATGTTTCTTCGTTAGAATGAATGGGCCGCACAAAAATGAACTCTTCTGTTTGGAATTTGAAGTTTTGTGCGGGCAGAGCAAAACTTGTTCATAAATGTGTGCGGCCAGCACACTTAGATTTTTGCCTCAAATTGTTATTGCTCGATCGCTCCTTAATTTGCTTTCTGATTGAACTCGATCGCACAGCCTTTTCCATATCTTTGTTGCTCCTTATTACTCGATCGAGTAGTGCTTGTATTCTAACAATAGCTCGATCGCACACTTGGGTTTCCTTGATCTTTCACGTACTCGGTTTTGCATAGGAATACTCGATCGCATGAGATGGTCGCACATTTATTGCTTCCTTGTTTTTGCTCGATCGCACATGGTTATGTTCTGGATTGGAATACTTGGCCGCATGCTTTGGCATTTGTGTGGGAATACTCCATCGCACAGTCACTTGTTTTCTCTTTTGGGCAGCTTCCATTTAACATGCAATTAATCGCGTACCCAAGATCCGGCCCAAATGAAGCCCACGGCCTGCACATTAAACCCAACGATATTTCTTTTAGCCCATACGTCGCGTCCAATTAGTCACTTTTAGCCCGCTTTACTCGCTCGTTATTCGGTTCGTTCCGCTCCGCATCCTTAATTCCTGCAAATTAAACATAAAACCATGAAAGTATCCGAAATAACTAAAGAAATAGAAATAACAAAATAATACGGGCAAACTAAATAAAAACAAAGGTAACGATGCTAAAATAAACTATACAAAAAGTAATAAAATGCAACTATCATCAGTTAAATCGTATATTCTTGGCAGTCGATATTTTGCAATAAAAAAGATTACACTCGCTCGAATTTTTTGAAAACCATACCTCAGCAACAATGGTGATGTGCAACTGTAGGACACAAGCCACCATTTGCACTTTGTTGACAAATCAGAACCCGAGAAGACTTTGATATTGGTCTCTGTTTCTATTACAACTTCGAGTCCTGCTAAAGGTTTCTTCCCACTTCAGTCCAACAAGTACAAGTACAGGTCTTTCACGATGTAACATATAATGCCTCATATGGTTCCATTTGTTTACCAGAATGATAACAATTATTTTAAGCAAATTCTCATAATGGTAGATGATCGTCCTAACTACCCCAAAGTTTATGACGTACGTACGAATCATAAATTCCAAGGTCTGGATTATTCTTTCACTCTGTCCATCTGTATGCTATGCTCATGAGTACTCTGGACCCAAACTCCATTGTTGGGTCAGGTACCGAATACCAAGTGGGTTCGTTTGCACATCCACCTCCCCGTTACTCGCCGCAGCCTCCTCCTAATCTAAAGGCAACCTCTCATATGCTATATTTTTAAAAGAAGCAACTATAACACGGTTCGGAAGCAACTAGAGCCCCGTCAACATTCCCACATACAACCTGACTTTGTCCACCCGCCAAGTAAATCGTCATGTTGGTGGCACCTAATAGAGCTGGTGAAGAGTGACAACAGATCCAACTGTCATCGGCTGCCGCAGGACGACGATTTTGGAAAACGGAGGAAGTCCTCGAGGACGAAGACCGCTACCATCACTAGAATAGGGTGTATTGGTTGGTATCTTCTCCAAAGTCATGATGGATTTGAAGGTGGAGATCAGGACAATATGGTGGAGTTGGTGCTATCGCATGTAACAAATAAAGGTTGGTTGTTGGCGGGGGCAAGTGGTTGTGAACCGTCGAAGAAAAACCGAGAGGCGAGGAAGATAGTTGTGGTGATGCATCATCTAGAGGAGAGGCAAATGATTCTTTTTACCTTTTGATCGAACGATGTATGTGAGAGAGAGGGAGAAGGTGGGGTGTGCGGGTGGGGGAGGGGGTGGGGCTGTGGTGAATTTTTTTCATATATTATTACTAAAATATAGAAAAATAAAAATAAAAAGGCAAGCTAGTATTTTTATACGGATAAAAACCAAAAATAGTAGATTTTAACCAATAATACAAGATCTCAAACTAAAATACTCTCATAGTCTCATATAAACCGCATGGATCAAAACTGTAACTTACTGTAATATAAATAATACAGCCCAAGATAATGGCCCAAGCCCAACTTTTCTTTTGCGCCATGGTGGCCTAGTTTTACCCATTTAAACACCCACTAGAAAACAGTCGATTTTAATGTTGTAAATAAATTATTATTTGTCACTAATTACTAAAGGGCTGTTTGGATGTCTCAAAAACATAACTAAAAATTTCACCTCTTAATACGTCAAATATTTGTATCTAATTGAGTTTGACGTATTTGACAATGTTTCGAATATTATTTTTCATAAAGTTATCCCGATGTAGAATTTTTCGAAATGGGTTTTATATCACATTTTATTTATTTTAAAAACTGATATCCCAAAATCGTATATCCACCTCTTTAACTACCAAAAAAACTACATAAATTGATTATATTTATAAATTGATATCCCAAATAATATTTTTACCTCTTTAAATACCAAAAAAATCTACATAGATTGATTATTTTCGAAATAGAATAACTTAATTATTATTAAGTATATATTTTGAAACAATTAGCATAATGACTAAAATCTATTGACGGTGAATAATAACCGACTTTTTTGTTGCTTACTATTCAACCGGCCGGAGATTGTTCCCCGGGAACTCCATTATCGCAGCACCATGAAACTCTCATTCTCTGTTTCATCATCAAAAAATTCATCAAAACCCTCAAAATCCCCCTTCTGTTCT
Source organism: Cichorium intybus (assembly GCA_023525715.1). NCBI lineage: Eukaryota > Viridiplantae > Streptophyta > Magnoliopsida > Asterales > Asteraceae > Cichorium > Cichorium intybus. The sequence goes on along the minus strand of CM042017.1, from coordinate 32,222,044 downwards.
TCACAGGATGAAGATGATCAATCCCCGACAAAGGAATTTGTCACAGAGTTTGATCCATCCAAAACCCTAGCCGATTCCAATTCCAAAAGAACCATTGTTATTCCCCCAATTCCGAACCAATGGAACCCTCAAAAGCAAATGATGAACATCGATCTACCCGTCAAATCCAACGACCCAAATCTTGAATTTGAAGTAGACCCAAACTCTACCGTCGAATCTATCAACTCGAACATTACCTACGGTCTCAATCTCCGTGCCAAGAAAGATTGCCGGTCTGACCAGAAAGTTGATCGGTCAGAATCATTGTCTTCGATTGATCGTTTGATGTTGATGAAACTGAGAAATGATTTGAGGAGTTTGCCGGACGATACAGGATTGGCTGAGTTCGATGATATTTCAGTGGATGAATTTGCGCCTGCATTGTTGAAAGGGTATGGATGGTATGAAGGGAGAGGAATTGGGAAGAATGCAAAAGAAGATGTCAAGGTTGTTCAGTTTACAAAAAGAACTGCAAAAGAAGGGTTAGGTTTTATTAGAACCAGTGATGATGATCACAGAACGAAAAATGGAGGAAAAAAGAGTGAAGTTGGATCGAAAGGTACTTATTAAGTAGTTAAGTTAGATTTACTAAAGATTACATATGGTTGTGTTAGAACTGTATATGCATAAAGATTTTCCTTATGATGTATCATATGGTTGTTGAATTTTCGAATTTGATACACTCATTAGTTTGAAATTTGAATGACTTCACTGTCTTCCCCAAACAGATTGCTTAAATCAAGCTCAAAAGTCTATGGCTTTGAGCTTGAGGTAGACTATTTGAATCAGTCGCTTTAATTTCACATCCATCTTGTTATTTTCTTGGAACAGAACTCATTGAATCTTTGAAATTGGGTTTAAAAAAAAGGCCCAGATGTTATTTCACAACCATATTGTGTTCTCGTTACAAGTTCTTGGGTGCAGGCCGTAATGGGGTCGTTTTATTGTCTTTTTTATTCTTGTGCTTCTGTTTTAGCAAATTAGAGTTGCTGGTCTTTAGATATCAATTTACTTACTCCTATATCTGCGTGCATATGTGTTTGCTGATGTTTACACATCGAGAACCTGTGAAAGCCAGGTTGCAATCATGAAGTCAGTGTGACGCACGTCATGTGTTCGATGAAATGCCAAAACAGTGTTTTCCACTTTTTAGAGTATTGACAAGAGGTTCAGTACATTGTAATTTAGTTCCACATAACATATTTTATCTTGTAAATACTTAACAATAAAAATATATTTACTCATAACCAAAAGTAGTCTTAAAAGCGACATTGCAAAGATTGTAACAAGTGTGCAATTCGAGTCAAAAAAGTTTTTTTGTTTTTTTTTTGTTTTTTTGTTTTGTTACAAGAACACGTGATTCGATTAAACCCATTAAAAGCCCACTTCGGCAATTAAACCCATTAAAGCCTGCAATTCAAGTCAAGCTCAAAAATCCGGAAGATTGGATGTCTAAAATAAAAATTTATGGAAAGTATATTAATTTTTGTAAAAGTTCTATTTAAAGTCGTTTTAGTGTGGGCGATCTGAAGTTGGTTGAGTGGTTTTCTAACCGAAATTGTATGGGAAGAGTTTTTCGAATGGGAAGTGATCCATACACAACAATTTTTCTCCATACACAAGAATTTAACATTTTTTATGCATCATGTACAACACTTCTAATGCATGAATTGTTGTGTATGAAGAAAAATTGTTGTATACAAATCACTCCCCTTTTCGAATTACTTGTTCTTGAAAATTTTATTTATTGATTGTTTACATAAAAGACACACGTGACAAATAATTATGAAATAATGTAAACTTTATGATGGTTGCATGGTCAAAAGTGATGGTATTTGAAAAGTTTGTAACGAGTCTTTACAGCACAATAAAGATACCGATTGAAACAATAATGTGACAATTATATATATATATATATATATATATATATATATATATATATATATATATATATGAAGGATTAAAGCAATATTACGACTTTTTTAAAAGATTTGTATATCATAAGAATCATGTTCCTTGTCAAATGTGATATATGCGTCTAACGAATACGATTGTAGTGTTATAAAATATTGACATTACCTTTTATTATAGTATGTTTATGTTATTAATGTGTTTGGTAAACCCGATAAGGCGATAAGAAACCCATACAACTCGACGAAAAAACCCGAAACCCGATGGCATCAACACGACCCCGAATCGAAACTAATTGGGTCGGGTTTGGGTTTCTCACCCGACCCCGACCCGTTTCCATTCCTAACAATTATCAAGAACAAGAAGACAAAAGAAGTTATATTGCGTTCGAAAAGAAAGGGATATTTATATCCATATGACATGAAGCCCATTGTGGGTGGTCCTTTTATTTGTATAGTGTGTCGTGCTGCAAATGACATTTCATGGCAATGACATCAAAGGTTTCCCATTTAAACGTTAGGTCTATTAACAAATTGGTTCTTGGTGATTTCGTTCGAGGCTTACATATTCTTAAATTTGATAATGATACATTGTGTGCCGCATGTGAACATGAGATACTTTGTGTGCTGCATGTGAACAGGGAAAACAAAGTTAGAAGGGATACAAGGGAATTATTAATACAAAGATCATTGAACCTCTAAAATTGTTACATATTGACTTGTGTGGTCCATCTTCAACCGAGAGCATGGGTGGCAAATATTATATTCTGGTGATTGTTGATGATTTTTCATGGTTTACTTGGTCTACTTTCTAAGTAAACAATCTGAAAAAACCAACAGATGATTAACTTCGTCAAGTATGCCGAATTGAGAATTAAGAAACCAGTTCAAATAATTCAAGTGACAATGACACTGAATTCAAGAATACAATCTTTGATAATTTATTACAAGCAAAGAGATAGCACACAACTTTTCTTTACCATATACTGTTGGGATATAACAAACGAGTTAAGTACTTCAAACAAATCGATATTTGATTTCGGTGACACGAGCGGAATAAAATTACCAAAAAAACGGTAAACGAAAATGTAAAATCGGAACACAGTATTTAACGTGGTTCGGTCACGGGATCACGACCTACGTCCACGGGCGAACGAGAGAGAGAGTTTTATTATCATCAAAGAAATTACAATCATACAAGGCCTAAACTGCCCTTGTAATCTGATCACTCACAATATTGTATCACTCAAATTTTTGGCTGCCAAATAAAGGCTCTGCACAAAAATACCTCACAATATATCTCTTTGGAATTTTTAGCTCACAAGAGTTTCTAATGTTTCCTCTTGATTTTTGCTTGTTGTTGGTTGTGTGTCTATTTGATGTGTAGCACCACCCTTTTTATAGCCTTCAAATTTACTAATTCTTCAACATTGGATGGTAGCATAAATGCATTTTATTTGTTTTGCCCTTCTTTGACTAGAAAAGCCTCCATACCTAACAATCTCCCACTTGGAGGCTTCAAGAACTTGGTCATTCTCTGCCATCCAATTCCTGCAACATTTCTTAATCACACTCTCTCTCGTTATCTGCCACGCCATCCTCTTCAAACTTCTGGAAGGCCAGTTGAAGTCATACAAAACTTTAATTTGTCAGTGGTAACTACCTTGGTGAACATATCTGCTGGATTCTTCGTTCCAAGGATTTTCTTCAGACGTAGAGTTCCATCATTGATTAACTCTCGAATGAAATGGTACCTCATCTGAATGTGTTTCGTTCTATTGTGAAACACCGGATTCTTTGCCAGGTGAACTGCACTCTGGTTGTCACAATGCAGTACACAATCCTCCTGTTGCATTCCAAGTTCTGATAGGAAGTTCTTCAACCATATAAGCTCCTTGGCTGCTTCTGCAATAGCCATGTACTCTGCTTCTGTGGTTGAAAGAGCAACACTCTTTTGTAACCTGGACATCCAACTGATTGCCGTACCTCCGATTGTGAACACATAACCTGTTGTGCTCTTACCCGAATCCACACATCCACCTAAATCTGCATCGGCAAACCCTTCTAAGACTACCCCCTTTCTCCTGAAACATAGGGCAATCTCAGCTGTTCCTTTCAAGTAGCGTAACAGCCACTTTACTCCTTCCCAATGCTCTTTTCCTGGATTTGACATAAACCTGCTTACTACTCCCACTGCATGAGCAATATCTGGTCTTGTGCATACCATTGCATACATCAAACTACCAACTGCAGATGCATAAGGAACTTTAGCCATTTGTTCTCTGTCTTCTTCCGACTTTGGGGATTGCTTCTTTGAGAGTTTCTGACTTCCCAAAGGTGTACTTCTTGCTTTAGCATCTGCCATGCTGAACTTTTCTAAAACTTTCTTGATGTACTTTGTTTGCGAAAGTTTTAATGTACCGGTAACTCTGTTCCTGGCTATGCTCATGCCCAATATCTGCTTAGCAGCCCCTAAGTCCTTCATCTCGAACTCTCTGGACAACTGCTTCTTAAGCTTGTTGATCTCCTGCGTGTCGGATCCAGCTATCAACATGTCATCAACATACAATAACAGGATGATGTAAGAGGAGCTGAATTTCTTCAAGTAACAGCAGTGATCCATCTCACATCTGCGATACCCACTCCTTTGCATGAAGCTATCAAACTTCAAGTACCACTGTCTTGGAGCTTGCTTCAAACCATACAGACTTTTCTTTAACTTGCACACCAGGTTTTCCTTTCCAACTGTTGGGAAACCCTCTGGTTGTGCCATATAGATGTCTTCTTCCAGGTCGCCATGGAGAAAAGCTGTTTTCACATCTAGCTGCTCTAGATGGAGATCTTCAGAGGCTACAATACCCAAGACCATTCTGATTGTAGTCATCTTCACAACTGGGGAAAATATCTCATTATAATCGACCCCTCGTTTCTGTTGGAACCCTTTGACCACCAATCGTGCCTTGTATCTTTTACTGCCATCGATCTCATCCTTTACCCGGAACACCCATTTGTTCTGCAGTGCTTTCTTTCCTGCTGGGAGCTTGACCAAGGACCAGGTCTGGTTCTTGTCAAGTGAGCTCAATTCATCTTCCATAGCCTTCTTCCACTGTATGGAATCTTTCGTCCTTAAGGCCTCTGGATAGGACTCAGGTTCACCATTCTCAGTCAACAACAAGTAATTTGCTGAAGGAGAATACCTGACTGGAGGTCTTCGTACTCTAGTGGATCTACGAATAGTAGGAGTTGAGGTCTCTGCATCATCTGCAACCCCGTCTTCTGAACTACTGTCATCTGTGCTCCCACTATCTCCATATACATCAGAGCTCCCACTGCTTCCTGAACTTTCACCTATCTCTGGAGTACTGATAGGTTTCACAACGTCATCTTCAGAGATTTCTTCAAACTCGACTTGACTTTCTGTTTTCTCTGGTTGCTTGTTTCTGCCTGAGGTCTCTGCAAGTTCATCTTTATATAGGACGTTCTCGTTGAACACCACATCCTGGCTTCTGATAACCTTTTTATTTTGGTTATCCCAGAAGCGGTACCCCATGTCATCCAACCCATAGCCTATAAAAGTGCATTTCCTTGCTTTTGCCTCTAGCTTGTCTCTCTCCGAGTCTTTAACTTTGACATAAGAGACACAACCGAAAACCTTCAAGTGTTTGAGAGAAATATCACGACCTTGCCATTCCTCTTCTGGAATCTTGAACCCTATGGGGACTGAGGGTCCTCTGTTGATTAAATACGCTGCTGTGTTGACGGAATCTGCCCAGAACATCTTGGGTAAACCTGCATGCAATCTCATGCTCTTAGCCCTTTCGTTTAATGTACGGTTCATTCTCTCAGCTACTCCATTTTGCTGAGGTGTCTCTGGAACCGTCTTCTGCATTCTGATTCCCTGGTCAGCACAGTAATCAACAAATTCTTTACTACTGTATTCGCCCCCATTGTCTGATCTGAAACACTTGATCTTCAAGTCTGTTTCATTTTCCACAGTAGCTTTCCATTTCTTGAAAGTGCTGAAAACTTCAGACTTATGCTTCAAGAAATAAACCCAAACCTTCCTTGTGCAATCGTCTATGAACGTGACATAGTATCGGGATCCTCCCACCGAAGAAACTAAAGTGGGACCGTAGACATCTGAATGAACTAGCTCCAATTTCCCGGACTTGGGCTGATGACCAACCTTCTTGAAAGTAACTTTCTTCTGTTTGCCAAGAACACATGGCTCACAGAAATCGACTTTCACAGTCTTTAGCTCTGGTATTCTTCCTTTGGAGACTAGCATCTTCATTCCCTTCTCACTCATATGCCCAAGTCTTTGGTGCCATAGAGTGGATGCCCCAACTTCTTCAAGAGCGTGTGCTTCGGCATCAGAAACTTCCACCATATAAAGTGTACCCCGCTTCTGTCCTCTAGCAACAACTAAATTCCCTTTTGTCACCTTCCACTGATGATCACCAAATGTAACATGGTGACCTTCATCATCAAGCTGCCCCACGGATATTAACATCCTCTTCAAGTCAGGAATGAACTTGACATTCTTCAAAGTCCAATCTGTACCTAAAGTTGTCTTGAGGACCACATCCCCAACACCTGTAATATCCAGGCTCTTGTTGTCTGCTAGTCTGACCTTTCCTTTGTACTGCCGAAAATTCTGCATTACTTCTCTGGAATGACTAGCATGGAACGATGCACCAGAATCCATGATCCAGGATTCTGTTGAGTTTTCAACACAGCAAATGAGCGCATCATCTTCAGAATCTACTGCCATATTGACTTCCTTCTTGCCTTTGTCTGTCGAAGGCTTTGGGCACTGATTTCTGAAGTGACCTTTCTCCTTGCAGTTCCAACAGGTAATATCCGACCTGTTCTTTGACTGACCTCTCTTTCTCGACTTTGATCTTCCTCTACCACCGCCTCCTCTGTTGGACTTCCTTCCCCTGTCTTCAGCGCTTAGAAGACTACTGGAAGATTCCCCGATACTCCGTCTGCGCACGTCCTCACTAAGGATTAAATTTCGAATGCTTTCGAACGTCAGTTTAGCACCTCCGACTGAACTGCTGACTGCTGTGACAGTACCGGACCAACTTTCAGGCAAAGATGATAGTAGCAGCAATGCCTGAACTTCATCTTCAAATTTAATATCAACCGATATTAACCTCGACAATATTGAATTGAATTCATTTATATGATCAGTTGCTGAACTACCCTCCATCATCTTCAAATTTACCAACTGTCTGATCAGAAAAACTTTATTCGACGCCGAGGGTTTCTCGTACATGTCAGATAGCGCCTTGATCAACCCATGAGTTGTCTTTACATTGACAATGTTGTAAGCAACGTTCTTTGCCAATGACAACCTCACCACACCAAGAGCCTGCCGGTCTAACAATTCCCAATCCTCCGGCCTCATGTGAAAAGGCTTCTCTTCAGACAGAGGTTCATGTAACCCTTTTTGGTAGAGATAGTCTTCGATTTGCATTTTCCAGAAACCGAAATCGTGACCATCGAATTTGTCGATCTTAACTCTCCCATCTTCAGCCATAGCTAAAAAAAACTATATTTTATAAAGCCAATCGAAACCTCGTTTCTGATGTGGAAGATCAGACTAAGCTGCAACCACAGAGCATACGCGAGATACGACTTCCTTTAAACCTGGAGCTCTGATACCAGTTTGTTGGGATATAACAAACGAGTTAAGTACTTCAAACAAATCGATATTTGATTTCGGTGACACGAGCGGAATAAAATTACCAAAAAAACGGTAAACGAAAATGTAAAATCGGAACACAGTATTTAACGTGGTTCGGTCACGGGATCACGACCTACGTCCACGGGCGAACGAGAGAGAGAGTTTTATTATCACCAAAGAAATTACAATCATACAAGGCCTAAACTGCCCTTGTAATCTGATCACTCACAATATTGTATCACTCAAATTTTTGGCTGCCAAATAAAGGCTCTGCACAAAAATACCTCACAATATATCTCTTTGGAATTTTTAGCTCACAAGAGTTTCTAATGTTTCCTCTTGATTTTTGCTTGTTGTTGGTTGTGTGTCTATTTGATGTGTAGCACCACCCTTTTTATAGCCTTCAAATTTACTAATTCTTCAACATTGGATGGTAGCATAAATGCATTTTATTTGTTTTGCCCTTCTTTGACTAGAAAAGCCTCCATACCTAACATATACACCTTAACATAATAGTGTGGTTGAAAGGAGAAATCGATCTTTATGCGAAGCTGCTCATTCAATGCTCAATTTTGTCAATTTACTGCTTTATTTTTGGGCAGATGCTATATTAATTACTTGCTTTACTCAGAATCGATCTTATAGAAATCATCGTTTCAATATGACTCCTAACCATATATTATATAATAGAAAGCCTAATGTGAATTTTTCCATATGTTTGGTTCCAGCTGCTTGATACTCAATTTGAATGACAATTTGAACAATTTTTAGTCGAAGGGTGACAAAGTGATATTCCTGGGATATCAAAACATTCAGTGGCTTATAGAGTTCTAAAGAGACATAATCGAAGGATGGCTTCAAAAGGTTGTTTGTAATAAGAGAAACTGCCAAAAACACTAAATGAAGCGATGTTAGGGGGTGCCAGTTACACCAGCTGTTTCATATGAAAATGGTAAGAGGGTAACAAGAAATTTAACTCCCTCATGTTACTATCGAGGGGGAGCATGATCTTCAATAAAATACTATTGCTCATTTCGAGGGGGAGCAATCTGCTTCGAGAATTTCTACTTCCTCTACACATTCTAACATTCCTCAAAATGACACATCTAATGATTTTGATAATCAATTATAGGATTTAGAGCAAGAATAAACTATGAGAATACCAACATAGACGTCGATCCAGATTATCCACGATTATCAAAATGGACTCGTGATCATCCGAAGGATCAAGTCATAGGGAACCCGATTCATGGTGTTCCTTCTAGAGTTCAACAACGTGAAAGAATCTACTTTAATTAACATCCATTCCGAATATTTTGTGTTTAATGAGTTCATATTGAAAGTTGAACCAAAAAATGCAAGTCAAGCTCTCGAACATGCTGATTAGGTTTAAGCGACACCATTTGAATTGTCAGATTTTGAAAGAATTAAAGTATGGCGACTTATCAATCCTCTGAAGGATGCTTCGATTCTTGGATTGAAGTTGGTGTTTGCAACAAACCTGACAAGCAAGGGAATGTGATACGAAACACAGCTCGACTGATAGTTAAAGGATATTGTCAACAAGAAGGAATTGATTACGATGAGACATTTTTACCAGTGGCACAACTTGAGTCAATTCGTATTTTACTTGTATATGCTTCCGATAAGAATTTCGAAGTATTCCAAATGGATGTTAAATGTGAATTTTTAAATATAGAAATCAAACAGATCGTCTATGTAGAATAGGCTCCAAGTTTCGTAAATGAAAAACGCCTAATAAGGTATACATTCTGGTTAAAGCTGTTTATGAATAAAAAGAAGCTCCTTGTGTCTTGTCTGGTAAGACACTCTAACTCGTTTTCTAAAAATTTAAACTTTAAACAAGCGTATGTTGATTCGACTCTCTTTCAAAAGAAAGTAGGAAGTCATTTGATGCTTATCTGAATGTATGTTGACGATATTTTTTTTGGTTCTATTGATCCTTTCTTTTTTAAGGAATTCGAAGATCTAGTGAACAGAAGGTTCAGGATAAGCATGACGGGGAAATTAAAATACATTTCTTGGTTTGAATGCTCGACAATCATCCGAAGGAATCTTTATAAATGAGGAAAAGTATACTCGAAACCTCATTAAACACTTTAGAATGGATAAGTTTGTTGATGCGAAGGTCCTTTTGGCCTTTGGTACTTGTCTTGGTCCTTCATTGGATAAACCACGTGTTGATCAAAAGACATATAGAAGCATTATATGATATTTATTATATCTAACTTCAAGTTTACCTAATACCATGTTTCCTATTTGTTAATGTGCAATGTTTCAATCGAATCTGAGGGAACCTCACATGCATGCAACACATCTTCAAATACTTGCACAACACTCCTTTTTTCAGTCGTTGGTATCAAGCTGAAACAAATTTCTCTGTACAAGCTTATTCAGATGCTGATATAGGAGGTTGTCAATTGGATCGAAAGAGTACAAGTGGTGGTTTTCAGTCCTTGGGAAGTCGTCTAGTGAGTTGGCAATCCAAAAAGAAAACAAGTGTGTCCATTTCGATTATTGAGGCTGGATATGTTGCAGATGTAGTATGTTGTTCTCAAGTCATTTGGATTTAAAATAAATTAAGTTATTATGGCAACATAAAGAAACATCTGTTGTATTGTGATTGGAATTATGCAATTTGGATTGTGACAATCTTGTGCAACATGTGAAGACTAAGCACATCGACCTTCAATATCATTTCAACAAAGATCATGTACAAGAGGGAAATGTAGATATCCACTTCGTACCAACTGATAAGCAACTGGATGGTGTCTTTACTAAGGCTTTACCATAACCACATTTCTAGAAATTCTTGTAGGCCTTGGAAGTTGGAAGGGAGCCAAGTTCAAGTTTGAGATAAGAATATTCCAAACTCTATTTGTTGAGATTTTTTTCGAAACTCTACTTCCTAAATCTTTTTGAAACTTTTGTATTTTGACTAATTTGCAAAGCGTCTGAAGCTTTGAATCACATTTTTTATAGTTTCATTTCAATATTTAATGTTTTTCATTTTTAATTAGTCGCTTAGTGTCTTCGTGTTTTCCAAAAGTATTTGATTCTTCGATTATTCTTCAGAAACATTATTTATTGTTTTTAATTATTCTTTTTGCTTAGATTTTTTTCGTTCTTCACATTGTTTCATACTTCCTGCTTCATCATTTACATTTCATTTTATTTCTACTTTCTATTACATCTTTGTGTTATTTTTTTTATGAAACCTTGGTACATTTTATGATCTTGGAAAATTACTTTGTCATTATTCTATCTTTGGAAAATTTTATATAATTTGTTATAATAACATTTCTTTCTTATTTTGTTGATGTTCGAAAATCATGGTATTTGATAATTCTCTTTGCAAAGTGAGACATGATAGCTTTAAATATATCCCATTGATACATTACTTTGGTTAACTTTTTTTTATGATATTGGATTACAGTTAATCCAAGATATCATATGTGTTTCTATTTTTGCTTCAATACGGAATTAATGTGGCTTTAATCAGGGCCAGTCCAAACATTTTTGGGGCTGAGGGTGAAAGAAAAAAAGGCCCCTCAAAGACAAAGATATAGTCAAACCATTTATTTCAACCACAGACACTATATTATTGGGCAAAGTCATTGCAACCATTTTAGTTCAGAACTCTTAATATTAGTAACTATATTTTTCGCTTTACTCTTTTATTTTAGGTCATCAGATGATCCAAAAGCCAATTTTATTTGAGGAGCATGAAACCTAATAACCTTGACACTTTTAATCCTAGTCTCCCAACAAGTATTAGATAAAGGTTCTACGATTACAGTTTGAATATTATCTACCAACACTTTCCATCTTTTATGTGAACTAGAAGGTAATGTAAATATGCATTGCGCAACTCCAAAAAATGAAACGACTTTAACACATGAAAAATTCCATATCATTAAATTTAAGGTGAAGTCTATGACAAGCACATGACATACATAAAGCAATATGAATAATTTCAAATAGTCGTTTTTGAACACCTTGAAGTTTTACCTTCATATTGGAACCATTATCGTAACATTCACCTCTTATATCATTCACATTAAGATCTAGCAATTTTAATGCATCTAATAATTCATTAAAAGGTGTCATCCCGAAGTAAACCCCATGCATAAGACACCTATTTTATACCTTAAAGTTTTTTGTTCTAAGACCATAAAAGAAAAAATCTTGAAATATTAAAGGCTTTAATATTTCAAGATTTTTCTTTTATATTCTTATAATAAAAAAATTTAAGGTATAAAATGGGTGTCTTATGCAAGGGGTTTACCTTGAGCTATAAAAGGTGAGAAGTGAGCATTTGTAAGAAGTGTCTTTGCAAATATATGATTGTTGCTACACATAAGTTTTGCTTAATCTATGATTCGTATTTTATAAACAAAGTATCTTGAACAACTCATTTTATGGGGTTGGTTTATCTGATTTAGAGATGTCTTCAAATTATATTCTTTTTGGATATCTTTAAAGTTCAAGAGAGGTTATTGCATTACAAAACTTTGTTAGAGCCGATTATCTTTGGGTAATCTTCTAAAATTGTTAAATGTTCTTTTAGTTTCATATTGCTATTTTTTTGTTTTGTTGTTCTTACTCAAAAATTCAAAACTCAAAAACATCAAAAAATCTCAAAATACCAAAAATATTTTTCTTATTTCATTTTATCATTGCTTATGAAAATCCAAAAAATTATAAAGTCATAAAAATCCAAAAATATTTATTTGTGCATTTTGTTCTTATTTTGTTTGTTTTTTATTTTTAGAAAACTAAAAATCCAAAAATATTACTAAATTGAAAAATAAAAAATAAAAAATATTTGTTGTTTTAGATATTGCTTTATTCGAAATATTTGTTGTTTTGGATGTTATTTTGTCAAACTATATAAATTTTCTTCATTAATGGTTGGATAACATTCTGAGAACATTTCTTTTGGAGATCATCTCTACTTCATCTATTATGATTATGATTGTTGCATCTTCCAACTATTTGGTTGATTAAAATCCTACCAAATATCCTATATCTCTACAGATAATCATTGAATTGATGCGATTTTCCATGTATAATCATGCTTTGACCACCACGAAAGATGTTCCTACTCGTATGGTTTGTTTTGATATTTCTACAACTATCATAAATCGTTAAAGTGATTCAGTTTCCTTTGAAATTGAAAGGGGGCAAACAAATGTCTTTCTATAAGTCGAACTTTGTGAAGATTTTAGGCTTATCTACTCAGGATTCTTGTTTTCTACTTGATACTTCTGATTTGATAGAAATATTTAATCAAATGGGGTATGAGTCATTATTATCGAGAATCTTGGATCTTAAAAAGGTCGCATACCGCCATTTTGGAATTTGTTATTTGGATTATTCTTCGAGGTGTTATCGTATGAACTACTAGGTTGGATTCCACACCAACTTTATGTTGGGATTCGATCATATAAATACATAAATATATGCAACAGAAGACTAACAAGATCAAATCACATAATATCCTTGAACAAAGTTCAGGATCATGCAATTCATATCAGTTGTAGCTACAAAACTTAAATAAAATGTACCTCAGGATTATCTCCTTCCTTGAATATGATGAACAACATCTTGCAAAGGATGAACAGGATCCAAAATATGAATCCCTCTAATGACTCATACCCAAGAACACCAGAAAATCAGACATATCAAAGCTTCCGCTAGGGAAGGAGGCAAAAACCCTCAAACCCTAGAGAGGGATGAGGATTTCGCCAAAAGGGGGGGGAGGAGGGGAGTTGGCGGCTCCTTTGAGGTGAGGGATGATTTAGGTTTGAACCCCAAGGCCTCTATTTATAGTGAAGAGCTCCTAAGGTTTCAAACTTAGGAGCCTTTTGGAGGCCTCACCCTGGACTTGTTTCCATTTATTAGACATTTAATCAATTACAATCCAGTCCCTTTAATTGATTCCAAATTAATTCTAGATTAATTTATCAATTAATTTATTGATCTAGTTTCTAATTAATTTATTTCTTAATAAATTAATAAACTAATCATTCCCTTTTATATTTTTCTAACTGTGTTTGTTTTTCTAGGTTATGAGAGCAACCCATAAGGACTCTACCGGTATTAGAAATATTACCACAAGTTGATGACCTTGGACATCATTCCAACAGTCTCCCACTTGGACAAGTTGTCAACTTTGTGTTGTCTGAATATTATCTGATAATCAGCAGAGTGTGTCATCCAATGCAACTACCGAACTCAAATAAAAGAAAAGAGGTGACTCCTAGATAAGTGATCAATTATTCCTCTGTTCTACAAGATATCGTAATGAACATGTGCCATGGATAAGGTCAAGCCCAAAAGTTAAAATTTTTGTTTCCCGATAGAGATTTATGATGACTCTGTTAGACTACTGATTGAACAGTCTGGGTTTGACCAAACACTTAATGTCAACATCAAATCATCAAGGGGCCCCACATATATCGCCTCTCCTTGTTAGGGCAGAAGGAACATATAAACTTTACTTACATAGTTTCTGTCTACTTTATCATGTTATGCACAGACATACTCTTATAACTACCAGTTACAGATAGCGTTTGAGTAAGCCGATGCATAACAGAATCATAAAACAGATCCTCATGCATATTGGTTTGAAGAATAAAAGACATTATCATCCTAGATTACTTGTGACTTAATCCATGAAGTAATCTCTAGGTGCGGGTTGTTCCAATACTTGAATCTCTACCAAGCAGTCATGAGGGTTAATCGCAATCACCATGCTATGTCTAATCACTATAGACAATCTACTGACACTCATGACAGTTTTAAACCACTACTTGCTTCGAAGAGTACGACTAACTATGGAAGTTTGAATACTAAAGTGAAACACAATATTAATGTAAATGAAAATGGCAGCCCAACTCTTTATTAATTCTCCATTAATAATACACCAAGTCAGATACAATTATCTCCAACTATATGTTTCGGTTATCATACTAATAACTAAAATACTTATGTCATATTGCTTATAAACTTAATGCCTATGGACCCTAGTTGACCTTCATGCTTGGTTCGCGTTAATGTCTTAGTGAAACGACCAGCCATATATTCTTCCGATGATGCCTTATTCACTGTGTTTCTAAACACAGCAGAAATCCCTAAATATATGCTCTGACTTCCTATGATCCTTGGGTTCCTTAGTCAAGGTGACTAGACCCTCAACAAGAAGATTTCAAGGAGTTCGTTGATGTTGAGGACAACACCAATATTACCGATGAAAGCCTTCAACCATGTAGTCTCTTTTATAGCATTACTCGGACTTGCACTGACTTTGACTTGGAACTTTTCCAAGTTGTCAATTCTCTATTTACCAGGAACACTTATCCTGATTGTGAACAAGAGTCATCTCTGGCATCACTATGACAGTTACTCTTAGATCTTCCATTTCCTCCATAAACCAATAACACATATCTTGTTATCCTAAGATACTCTAAGAATGTCCTTTACTGCATTCCAATGGCTTTCACCAGGGTTGTCCTGAAATCAACTCACTATGCTCCAAGCATGCGGAATATTAGGTCAAGTACATGTCATGACATACATGATCGATCCTATAGAAGAAGCATATGTGATTCAACTCATTTTGTCTAGTTCTTTTCTAGTACTCAGGCATTGATCCTTCAATCAATTTTTATGCCATGGGCTGAAACCTTTTCCATAGAGTCATGTATCTCCAATTTCTTCAAGATCATACTCAAAATGTACTTTGGCTAAGTCCCTTTCCAGATGGATTGCATCTATATCCATAAATCCTTATTCCACGTATCTATATTGTATCTACTAGATTCCTTCTTGCGAAACGTTTCCAAACCCAAGTCATTACCCTTTGAAACATTGGAAAATTGTTTCCAATAAGCAGTAAGTCATTGACATATAATACTAGGTAGATTACAACAATACTCCCACTAGCTTTGACATAAATATGGACTTATTTATGCTTCTTGAAAATCCAAACTCTTTGGCTAGTTTACAACTACAAAGATTCCAACTTCGAGGTGCTTGTTTGATTCCACAGATGAATCTATCAAGCTTTATACGCTTTATTGGGATATTTGGCATGTTCAAAACCCTACAATTGTGCCATACACAACCCCTTTGTTTTCCATTTAAGGAAGCGGTTCTAACATCCACTTTGCCATGTCTCACAAGGTGTAGATGTGGCAAACAATATCTTAATAGATCCTTTCTAAGCTGCTGATGAGAGTGCCTTTCTCAGAATCAATTTCTTGAGTCTGAAAATAACCCTACTCAACCAGTCTTGCTTTGAATGTGTGTATATTCCTATCCATGTTGTTCTTACTTTGATGATCCAATTACTCCCACTGGTTTTAGGCCAGGTGTAAGATCAATCAAATTAAGACATGGACTGCATCTCGCGTTTTATATCCTCTATCATTTGGTAGCAATTAGGCTCACCAATGCTTCCATGTAGTTAGATAACTTATCCTTACAAACCAATGTTTACCACTAATTAGTGTGTCACTTTAAGTATTATGGAAACCATAAAACTCAGGAGAGTGACTAACTTTACGTGGACTTGCAAAGAGGAGTTGGAAATATGTCAGTTTCCTCAACAGGAGTCTCATCATCTGGTTGAGTGCTACTGTCAACCAAAGGTTCTTCCGTTGGTTGAATCTTGAATCTCTTGATGATCAATCTTACTCCCACTGGCTTCTTTGGATATGAGTTCTTTCCTAAGAAAGACTCTTCTACGAGACACAAACATTTTGTTCTCGAATGACTTGTAAAACAAGTATCCAAAGGACTTGTGGGATAACCAATGAAATGATACTTCTTTGATCTGGGTTCAAGCTTATCTTGAGCTTCGTGATGAACGAAGACTGGACAACCCCATATTTTATCATGTGTTAGTGAGGGATTCTTCACATTTCAGATAATGTCTTTACAACCTACTTAGTTGGTGCGAGGTTTAAGATGTAGGTTGCTGTTTCTAGGGTATAACCCTTTGAAACTTATGTGGAAGTATAATTCGATACATCATGGACCGAACCATTTCAAACAATGTTCGATTTCTCATTTCAGACACACTATTTTGCAATGGTGTTCTGAGAGGAGACAACCTGTGAAATTATTTTAGGTTCCTAAGATGTTCGTAGATTATGATACTAAGATATTCTAGCCCGGTTGATTCTCTACTTCGTTTCAAAACCCTTTGAACACTTCAAAGTTTCCATCTTATGTTTAATCATATAAACATATCCATATTTAATGAAATCATCAGTAAACGTAACGAAGTATCGCTTATCATGTCTTGTGGTGGATTTGAACGGTCCACAAACATCTGTGTGGATCAGTTCCAACAAATCCTTTGCCTCTTTCATAGTTTCCGGTGAATAGCGTTCTTGTCATCTTCCAAGTAAGCAATATTTGCATACATCATCTGACTCTAAGCCAAATGATTTCAAGTCCTATCCACTTGGAGCTTGGTGATGCAATTCTTGTTTAATGGACAAGGCGACAATGCCACAAACATGATTTATCCAACACACTTTTTGGATGAATCAACATTCAAGATTATTATTACTACTACTTAACACATTCATGTATTCCATTGTAAGGATAAAATTTTCGAAATAAAACAATCATGTTTATATATAAAATCACCATTTTATCATTAGAAGGAAAATCACAAAATATCCTTAATACAATGCATAATATGAAATAATGTCTTGTGCCAATCCTGGTGAGTAGCCAAAATCTAATAATTTAATTAAACACCATTAATTAGCATGAGCTGTAATCTCGCATCCTTGTAACAGTAGCAACGCTTCTACATCACATGATCAGATTAGGCCTCTATGTTTACACTTCTTACATTCAGTTAGTCCCTGCATACAGCGCAGATGTGATGAACACATCCTGTATTAAGGATTAAAGAATGAGAAGTTGATATTATATGGAGTTCCTTGACCTTGATCTTCTTTATATCCTTCAGGTATGTTGGGCAACTACGTTTCCAATGTCCCTTCAGCTTGGCAGTAAAAACATATAGCCTCATTCGGGTCACTGGTGGGTGCTATGTAAGAATCAGCCTTTCTCTTAAAGTCTTGGTTAGACCATCTAACCTTAGCCTTTCCCTTTCCTTTGGGATGAGAAACTTTCTTCTTCATGGCACCATCATGATGAATGGCCAAGACAGGAGCGGTGAAACTTGAGCTATGATGTTGCTTTAAACTAGCCTCGACAATTTTCAGCAAACCGTGCAGCTCAATCAAGGTAATGTCTAGATGGTTCTCATGATACAAACCAGGAAGCGAGTTAAGCAGCACATTCGTTGCTAACTCCTTCAGAAAATGGAAACCAAGATTATCCAATATGTTTATGTACGATTTCATCTTATGAACATGCGTACACACAGACGTTACTTCTTCTAGTTTATATACCCTAAGGGACTTGACGATCTCGAATTGCTCCTGCCGTTGCTTTTGCTCCGACACCCTTGAAACAATTCTCGAGTTCGGAGGACATGTTAGCAAACGTCAGGCTATCGATATCATTAGATCGGGATTGCATTGGAGGAGGAAGAAGAAGAGGAATATGAGGAAGTTTTGTGTTTAGATTTGACATCTATAAGACAAATGTTTAGTTTAGTTTGAATTTTAATCCTTTAAATAATTACCCAGTTTATTTACTAAGGCTAGGATCCAAGATTTCCCAGTTGTGATATGAAGGGGGTTGCCGTAATCACACCACAATGGTCATCAATGTAAACAAAAACTCTTTGTCAGTTACATTTACTATGAAACTCCTAGATATGTGAGATTCATTGACTACAGTCAATGGCATTTTAATCTCATTTGTGCTCATCTCAAATCCATGACAGGGATGTCGTGGATCATGAATCAGACGGTGAATTGACCATGCAGAACCCACGTGATTCCTGACTCAAGATACGCATGAGGATTGCGAGTGCCACATCACCCTCAACTATAACCCTATCTGACGTGCCGGTTAACCACACAGCTCTGCCAACAGATCATAAAGAGAATGTGTGTTTCTCAAGGATAGCACATGGTTCACATTGTATTTATAATTAAAACAGATTATTGTTTTAATACTTTAAGTTAATACTTTTAACTTAGAGAGAAAAACATTGCCCTATCAAACCCTTTAGGTAACTCCACATGGTAAAAGGTGCTGGCCGGTGAAGGTGGTGTGCAATAAATGCCACTTAATAACTATCCTCATTCAGGTTCATAATAACCTTCGTTCTAACCCTATACATGATTTTGTGTGGTGAGCCTAGTCATGGTTTGACCAATGTTTTTGTTTTATTTATTCTTTTATAAATATAAATAATCTTTTAATATATAAAAATGTAGTTTAAACAATTTAAAACGTTTCATTTAATTAATTCAAGTAATATTAATTAAGAATCAATTTAATAAACAATTATATCCTATTGTAATAATCAAATTAAGGCAACAGGCATATAAGGTAGCTAAGCAAGTTAGGAAACTTGCAAGGCAAGCTAGAGTTGTAACCCTAGCCGCCAGGTATCAAGGAGGCACATAAAAACCTGCCTAACCCTAGCAATTTTCGAAATTAGGCATGAAGGCACAAGAAAAACTTGTTTTTTCGATTTCTATCTAGCATGCAGCCTAAAAATCATGTCTCTAGCATAAATCCTAAGATCATAACATGTTTAAATCCAGAAATTCTAGCATAACCCTATGCAATTTTCGATTTTAACAACATGCAAGAAATCATATTTATTAGTTTAAGATCAAAGTGCAAATAACATATGAACAGAGGCTCTGATACCACTGTTGGGATTCGATCATAAAAACACATAAACACATGCAGCGGAAGACTAACAAGATCAAATCACAGAATATCCATGAACAGAGTTCAGGATCATGCAGTTCATATCAGTTATAGCTACAAAACTTAAACAGAATGTACTTGAGGATTATTCTCCTTCCTTGAATCTGATGAAACACATCTTGCAAAGGATGAACATGATCCAAAGTGTGAATCACTCTAATGACTTATACCCAAGAACACCAAAAAACCAGACAGATAAAAACTTCTACTAGGAAAGGAAGCAAAAACCGTCAAACCCTAGAGAGGGATGAGGATTTTGCTAAAAGGGAGGGAGGAGGGGGGTTGGCGGCTCCTTCAAGGTGATGGATGATTTAGGGTTGAACCCCTAGGTCTCTATTTATAGTGCAAGGCTCCTAGGGTTTCAAACTTAGGAGCCTTTTGGCGGCCGCACCCCCTGGACTTGTTTCCATTGATTAAACATTTAATCAATTACAATCCAGTCCCTTTAATTAATTCTAAATTAATTCTAGATTAATTTATCAATTAATTTGTTGATGTAGTTTCTAATTAATTTATTTCTCAATAAATTAATGAACTAATCATTCCTTTTTATATTTTTTGACTTTGTTTGTTTTTCTAGGTCATGAGGGCAACCCATAAGGACTCTGCCATTATTAGAAATATTACCACAAGTTGATGACCTTGGACATTATTCCAACACTTTATATTTCTACGCCAACTTCATATTTATTTTCATTACCTCCATTTTCTATTCCTTTGTGATTATTTGATCATATTCCTACTTTTATTCTGGATGTTTTGATTGATGATCCACTATCCGAACCTTATTTGTCGAAGACTTTCAAATCTAAGGCGTTGTTTTAGCTGAATCGGGTGTGGCCGATGATGATTTTGATGATGGTGAAGGTGCTAATGACGATCAAATCATGACCCGAAGGGATTTCATGACATATTTGTTTGAGACTTCCGCTGGACAATACTTTGTACTGAATTTATTTTATGGGTTTTTAACATGGTATTTAACCGGATATTGAACGAATGTTTTATGAAACTTAAATGGCTGTTATTAGTTACTATGATTTTTAAAATGATTGGTTTGAAATTTGGGATGTTACACTATGTAACTAGGGGGAGAAAAGACAACCTTCAGTATGCAATTTGGTCCCTCCGTTGATGAGCACAATGCAATTCACATCACAACCACTTTCTTGAAATATATTACGATAATTTCTTTTTTAGATGCTCTTTATAATCTTCCTTCCCTAAATTTAACCTTACTAGACAATTTTTTCTTTCTGCCTTTCTTTCCCATGACGACTATGAATGGGCAAATCACTAAAATGTACAAATTTTTTACTTTTAGGGATCTGTTTCTAAAACTCCAACAACTAAATTTCTTTGACTTTTCCAATTACAATTTCAAGAACTTTAGAGTTCCACACACTACTCTCTCTCTCTCTATATATATATATATATATATATATATATATATATATATATATATATATATATATATATATATATATATATATATATATATATATAGAAATCTCCAATAAAGTCACAATATTTTGGGCCAATTTACGAAAAAATCCTAAATTAATTTTTTTTAAAAAAAAGACAAAATACCGGATAATATAATCGAATCAACCCTTTTTAACCTCTTTAGCAAGTCAGTTGACCATGTGGCATGCCATGTAGGACTAATAGCTGACGTGGCATGCCATGTCATCGATTTCTTTACTTGGAAAAATAATATCAAGAAAATGAAGGCTATGGGACTCGAACACCTTACCTCACACTCACAAAGCAAGAAATTTACCACTACAGGTTGGGTCGATAACGCTGTATGTATTCCTAAACATTACTATATAATGTGTAAGTCTGGAGATATATTCGCATCCAAGAGAAAAGTAATGACAGTTGTTCAATGACAGTTGTGGGGATCGAACCCACCACCTCCAAAACACATACTAAAGTGATTACCACTACGCTAGATATACTTTGTGCTTTGTTTCTTTGAAATTTTATATATAATGGGTGCTACTGGAATGAATGTTATATTATCATATTAATTATTATATTTATAAACGTAAATAAATATAAATACTAATTAAATACAATATTATTAAAATTATTAGTTAATAGACGTAAAAAATTTGTTTTTAAGTATATAAATATGTACGTATTTTACAACATATTTTGTAAATTTAATAATTTGTTTATATGTTTAAAAAATTCTGGTATACATTTATACATTTAGAAAACATATTTTATACCTTTTTATTGTATTTATATACTTAATAAAATATTTTTTGTATTTATACATGTATTAATTTAATAATTTTAATAAATAATGTATTTAAGTACTATATTTATCTACGTTTAAAAATATGATAATAATAATAATAATAATAATAATAATAATAATAATAATAATAATCAAAATCAAAATCAAAATCAAAATTAAAAGGTTTCCATTGCTATACAAATATATAAAATTTCAGACTTAAAAGCGACAAAAGAGTTTTAGCTTAGTGGTAAGAACCTTAGATCTTGATTAGAAGGTGGTCTGTTCGATTCTCGCAACCCTTGTTTAGTTTACATAGATTTTAATTTTACTCTCCAGAGTTACGGGTTATATATAGATGTTCCGAGTTACATCACGAGTCCTCGTTCCAGCCTAGTGGTTAGTTGTTTGCCCTGTGAGTTAGAGGTGGCGGGTTCGATTCCCAAAGCCTCTACTTTCTTTGTTGTTTATGCTCTATTTTTTCCAAGTAAAAAGCTTGCTGACGTGGCATGCTACGTCAGCTATTAGTCTAGCATGGCATGCCACATGGTCAGCTGACTTACTCAATAGGTTAAAAAGGGCTGATTCGATTAAATTTACCGGTATTTTGTCTTTTTTTGTAAAAAAAAAAATTTATTTAGGATTTTTTCATAAACTGACCCAAAATATTGAGATTTTATTGGAGATTTCTATATATATATATATATATATATATATATATATATATATATATATATATATATATATATATATATATATATATATATATATATATATATATATATATATATATATATATATATATATATATATATATATATATATACACACACATCATGTATCATTCTCATTCCTTCTCTTACAACGAGTGTAATAATCTCAACTGTAGTAACTTCGAATCTGGTGTCTGGTGGTGCTCTGAAGCAAAAAATAAAAAGAGTCACTCGTTGTTTTGTCGAAGGAAAAAAGGAAGCTGAAAGAAGGTAAAATGAGACGGAAGCTAGCAAAAGAAAGAAATGTTACCTAGTTCGAAATTGATGAACAGATGGCAACGTATCTTGAATTAAAGGAGAAAGTGGAAAGAATCTGGAATATTGCTGGGGAATTGCTAAAATTTTGGATTTGAAACCAAGATAATAATTTTCTATTGAAAACTCACTTGAAAGTCAATTATACCATCCTATTTTGAGTTGTGGCTTTGCTTATCCTCAGATGGCGAGTACAAAAAGTTAAACTCCCATGTCTGGTTCGTATCAAAGCTAAACATGTCTATATTATGCTATATTGACTCAGGTTCCTGAAGAAGTATGATCCTTGAAGAAGATACAAAGAATTAATTTGATTTACAAAGGTGAAATGTTTGAAGGTGTTATTAGGAATTTTGTGTTACATATTACATTGGGGAATGTTGATAATTGCAAGATTCATGTTTCTAACTTCTTATATATGAATCCTTATGATTTTATTGTGTTGTATGAGGATTTATCTACTTCAAATCAAAGTTTGCATGGAGGAATTTTATTGTGTTGTATGAGGATTTATCTACGAGGACATTGCAAGTAGGATGTTGTCTTAGCTAATTATATTGGGAATAACTAATTGAAGGGTGATATAAAGTAGGTCTACATCTTCAGGCATCATATCCATAGTTAGCGCGTTCATGCTAGTTAGCAGTTCCAGCTCCATATCAAGGATATCGTCACTAGCATCAATATCGGCAAGCTCACCAATATCGATATCATCAAAACCTTGAGACTACCCTTGAAGTGTCGAATCGTGAAGTGTAAAATATTTCAGAGAAAATGATGAGATTTTTTTATAGACCAACACTTGGTGTTGTATTTAGAGAACAATATGGTTAAGGGAGAACGAATAAGATGTTTTTCTGGATCGAAAAGAAGTGTTTGTTTTCTTGTACGATCATTAGATCTATGCCTAACCAAGTTCAACTATGTTTGAATAACAAGCCATAGATTATGAAGAAGGTTGTTTATAAGTTAACTTGGTGGTTGAATGTGGGAAGGGTTTTGCTGGAAATTGGTTATTTATTTATAGATTAATTCAAGGCCAAGTGATTTGTTCGGAGGACTCTACACAAAGGGGGAGAATGTAGCAGATCACATGTTGTGTCGATGTCTTTAGTCATCTGAAGATGATCTTCGAAGTTATGGTTAAGAAGAAGTTTTTGTTAACCGAGGTAGAAGAGCTTCGAAGAGCTCCTTCGGATATTATATATGTTGAATATTGTGATGGTGCTCTTTTCCTTACGTCATACGATAGTCCGAGCTAGGTTGTTTGTAACCACTTTACGTGGTTTTTCTAACGTGTATGTTTCAAATTGGTTCTGTGTGTGCTTTCCATTGACTTTCTCAGTCCTTTATATATATCGTGGTGAAGCAACCTATAATTAATTTTAGCACATGCGCGTGCACGTCTTGCAGTCTAAGCTATCTAAATTAGTAAAAAAATATACTGAAGATTAACATTTTGTTTTGATTGCAATTACTTTTTTTCACATTCGCCATTGTTGTTTTGTTCTTACGAGGACACCTTACGGGTGTGGTTCATCCTCCCATGATTACGCCTTAGCTCAAAAGAAGGTATACTGACTTGCTTTTGTGTTTTTATTGATAAAAAAAATTTATGTTGCTATTATGGATAAAAATGTAAGTACATTTCCTATATATGATAAAAATAGTAACATATATTGCTATTATGGATAACAAAAAAGTATGTTGTTGTATTGTGTATTACATACAATATGTTATTATCGTGGATAAAAATATACATAAGTACATTGGTTTTATTGATAAAAAGATTAGAATATGTTGTCATTATAGATAAAGAAATAATTTATGTTGCTATTATGGAAAAAAGAAGTATGTAGCTATTATAAAAAATGTAAGTACATCGATTGTATTGGTCAAAACGTGAAATTCGTCGCCAATGTGAATTTAGATATGTTGCTAATACAGATAAAAATGTAAATATGTTGTTCTTATGAATATATATATATATATATATATATATATATATATATATATATATATATATATATATATATATATATATATATATATATATATATATATATATATATATATATATATATAATAAGACTCACAATTATTGTGTGGTCGTAAGGACCAATCACAATCAAGAATCAGTCAATGATATTTTGGTAAATTAAATTAAATCCTACATTTATGGTGAATTGACATATAATTATGGTAAATTGCCTATAATTATGGTAGCAACTCTATCACCTCATTATTCATCTTTATCCCTACACGTTTAACCCCAAATCCTCTATATATTCCCACCGAAATTGAAAAATCAAGAATCGAACAACATCAATTCTATGCCGGACTGCCATTGGCTCCACCATAAAAAACGAAGTTGCTGCCACCAACATACTATACTGAACGACATCAAAGCACCGTTGAATCACCACCGTCATATTTCCTGCAACTCTTCCATCCGATTACTTGTACCCTGTCTTCTCTACATCTGAACAACATCAAAAGACCCTTGAACCAGTGATTAACCCGACTGATGCTGATCATCATCGTCAAATCACAACCTGCAACAACAATCGGGATACCCTACTTTATGCGACATCATCTTACCATTGTCACCCTACCCTTACCCTCATTCTCAGCATCCTCCATGCCGACCATCACGACCTACAACTGAGAATCGAATGTCATTCTCACATAATGAAATGTATTCTGTTAGAATGATCATGTATTCTGTTAGAATGATCATGTATTCTATCAGAATGATTGTGTTTTTTTTTCAAGAATGAAATGTCATCACATGAGTTTTTGGCTGATACATTTCACATACAGTAGAACCCTCATTTTCAACATCCTCCACACAAACCATCATTACCTATAACTGATAATCATCACCATCCAATCTCATAGAATATAATTCTCACAGAATGAAATGTATTCTATCAGAATGATCATGTATTCTGTCAAGAATGGAATGTATTCTTGATAATATATGCAACAATATTATTTGAGAATGTCATTTCATAAAAGAATATTCTGAATGAAGTTATATCCACGATGTAATTATCCAAAAACTCAAAATAAGAATCAAAATTGAATAAAAGATAATATTAGAATTTTGAAACCGAATTGAAATATAAATTTGAAACTGAATTTCAATTTGAATTTGAATCCCATTAAATTCTCATATTCCATAATTGAAAAAATATAAAAAGTCCATATTACCCTTTAAAGGGTTATAATTAGAAAGTTGTTATTTCTTTTAATTAGAAAAATCAAAATTTTGTAATTAATCACAACCATTGACTTTTATATTTCAAGGCACCAGATTTGTTCTTACGACCAAACAATAATTGTGGTTCTTATATATATATATATATATATATATATATATATATATATATATATATATATATATATATATATATATATATATATATATATACATATTATATATATATATATATATATATATATATATATATATATATATATATATATATATATATATATATATATATATATATATATATATATATATATATAATGGATAAAAAACGTAAGTACGTTGCTTATATTTGTAAACACAATAAAGTGCCTTCCTATCATGGAGTAAAAACAAAGTATGTTGTTGCAGTCGATAACAAATGTAAATAGATAGCTATTATGTATATTGTTTAATAAATGGTATGTATGTTGCTATTTCCTTCTAAAATTAATACTGATTATATATGTTTGTTGGAATATTTTTTTTAGTTATATGAATTTTAGAGTATGCTACAGATGATATGCAAGCCCATATTGAAAGGAATGGGAAAGAAGGGAAAGAGTCGCAAGCCTATATTGAAAGGGAGGTTAAGTTATCTAAGGAGGTGGAAGTCTGTTTTCATGGATTTAAATTTACAATTGTTTATTATTATATTGATTGTGGAATAAGTATTTGAAATTTATGGATTTATATTTAATGTTTGTCGAATATGCAGTGGTATTTTTTAGTTTTATGTTTATTGGTTTTAAAATTTGGATTTGATGAATATTATTTTAAACTTTTCTATTTTGAATATATTCTCGATTTTATCCAAGTTAAATTATTTTTAAAGTGTTATTAACTAACGATGTAACGACGAAAAGAAAATTCGTTGGTAATCCGTTGCAAAATATATTTCCGTTGGTATACTGTTACAAAATTTTCTTTGGTAATCCATTGCAAACATGTCCTGTTGGCAATCTGTTACAAAAAATATATATCGGTAATGTGTTACATGTATGATCTGTCAGTAAACCATCACAAAAAGTGTCTGTTGGTAATCAGTTACTAATTTCATCAACGATATTCTGTTATCAACTGCGGATGACAAAGGCTGACGATAAAATATGTCGTATCCATGCTAAAATTTACGGTCGCGAATGTAAAGACAAAATTAGATCTATTGCAAACCGTCGGTAACTTTAGTGACGGTTTTGAGTGTCGGTTATGCGATGTTTTGTAGTTGTGAACAACATATTTAAATTGATAAAATAAATTTGGTTAAAATTAAGAGAAAAATACAAAAAAAGCATAATCATATAAGGTTGTGTCAAAAAATAGCAAAAGATTAGCCATATGACCAAAATAGCCATTGTTTTTGCAGGTGGGCAATGCCACTTGCGAAAATGATGACGTGGCATGCAAAAAACCATATTTACAAAAAATTTAATTTTTCGCAGGTGGCATGACCACCTACAAAAGTACAAGTGCTCAATATACAGATTGTGCATTGAGCACTTGTACTTTCACAAGTGGCCTATGCCACCTGCATTTTTTTTAAATTCTGATTTTTTATCAATAACTTGAAGTTTAGTGTAGTGGAAGGTGGGTGCCTTTTTTCTAAGAGGTTGCAGGTTCAAGTCTTAGCGGAATGTTTTTGTTCTTTTGCTGAAACGAAAAATGATTTCGAAGAAAAAAAGTACATGCTATGGGATTCGAACTTAGGATAATAGATACATGTGTATTGCAGCTTACCATTAAACTAGCTTGAAACTTGTATTTTTAAATGCCTTTAACTGTTTTAAACTAAAAAAATTTGGAAAATTGTGTATATATATATATATATATATATATATATATATATATATATATATATATATATATATATATATATATATATATATATATATATATATATATATATATATATGGTTATTGTCACTGTAACACAATAAAGTTTGGTGATTTTTTCGGATTGATCACTGAAGTTTTTTTTTTTGCGCAATAGGTTACTAAAGTTAAATTTTACGTCCTAAATAGGTCATCAACGTTAAAACTAACTGGTTTTCACGTTAGTGTAGGGACCTATTTAACACGTAAATTAAACTTTAGTGATCTATTGCGTAAAAAAAAAACTTCAGCGACCAATTCAGAAAAAAAATTTCAGTGACCTATCGCAACCACAAAGACCATAGTCGGTCTCAATCTCGCCCTCTCCGTCTCGACTCTCTCTTCTATGTTCCGCTCTTTCTCACCCTCTCTCTCTCTCTCTTTTTCTGGTATTGATCGCGAATCACAGCCGCCGCCGGTGCGGTGTGATTTTTATTTTTATAAAAACCGAAAGTTTTCGGTGCGATGCGATTTTTATTTTTATAAAAACCGTAAAAAACCGAATCGCGTCGCTTGTAAGAACCGAACCATAAATCGCAATATAAACCGAACCGCTTTGCGTATCTTATATTAAAACCGAAAAAAAACTGCAAGAAAAAACCAAAAAAACAGATAGCATTAAAAAACGACACTGTTGGGTTAAAATCGAAAAACCTCATCACCTTAAAATACCACACTGTTTTGTTAAAACCGAAAAACCTCATCACATTAAAAAACCACACTGTTCAGTTATTTTGTAGGAAAAACCGCATTTGCGGTTTGCGGCCCGGTTATTATCAAAAACTGGATCATAAGTTTTATAGAGGAATTTGATAGCGGAGGTTCCATAAGGGAATTTGATAGCACAAATAGATTAAATAAGCCCGTCATCTCGGAGTTTCATCAGAGTCAATTTCCTGCTACGACTATGTACATGGTTGGAAACATGCAAACAGTCCGACACTGAGTCCTAGCCCTCCGTTACTTTGGCGAGTTAGAAGAAATGCTGGTGAATGACCACCGTTTAACTCGGTTATCCTTCTCCGTGGACCCACAAGCACACCAGAAGAACCCAGTAGTGGTACAGAGGAATACAACACCGACAGCGGTTGTGATTCATGATCAATATCAGAAAAAAAGATGGAAAGATGGTGAGAGAGAGCGGAACAGAGAAGAGAGATTCAAGACGGAGAGTGCCAGATTAAGACCGACTATGGTATTTGTTGTTGCGATAGGTCACTGAAGTTTTTTTTCTGAATTGGTCACTGAAGTTTGTTATTTGCACAATAGGTCACTAAAGTTTAATTTACGTGTTAAATAGGTCCTTACACTAACGTGAAAACCAATTAGTTTTAACGTCGATGACCTATTTAAGACGTAAAATTTAACTTTAGTGACCAATCCAGAAAAATCACCAAACTTTGTTGTGCTATAGTGACAATAAGCCATATATATATATATATATATATATATATATATATATATATATATATATATATATATATATATATATATATATATATATATATATATATATATATACACACACACACACACACAAAAATTTTTGCATGTCAAGTCATGATTTTCGCAAGTGAAGGATGACCACGTCATGATTTTCGCAGGTGACATAACAAACCTACGAAAATACCAACTATTTTTTAACAAAACATTATATAATTATACTATTTTTGTCTTTTCTCTAAAATTAATGAGTTAGGATTAACATTAAAATACTAAAAGAATCTCATATATTATCAAATAAATAATACGGTCGGATAATGTTAATTACAACATATATAAATATAAATGGTACGTATATTTTGATTTGAGAGCATATATAAACATTTTTTTACTTTAAAAGCATTTCCACAATGTCTTTTGATACATTTCCAAGTGAATATTATTTGCTTATGTTCATATTGAATTAGTGGTTTAGGTTTCGGCCTACATGACTCTTGTATGCTATTTACCCTATATTTAATGGTATTTTCGATTATTAAACAATTCTTTAATTATTGTAAAATCAAACATTATGATTTTCATTAGATGATCTAGTTTTTACGGGATATGTTGATATTTTATTTGTTGTGATGAAAGTAATATACGGAAATGTTTACAAAATGTCGTAAGTTATTTTTCTAATACAAATAGAAATAACTTAAAATTTATCTAATGAAGGAAGTTCCTCTTTAGTAAGTGACGTGGATCTTCCAAATGCTAATCATAGTTTCCTCTTTAGCAAGACAACATACCAATTGTCGGTTCGATCTTATATCCTTGTATTTATAAATAAACACATTTAGAATATCCCTTCATAAGTTGTTTTTTGAACGATGGATATTTATATATAAGAAATCTGAACTAGAAAAATTACAAAATAGCTAAACGGAGATTACACAATCATCGATCCTACAACATCTTACGATTTTTACACCTATCCCAAATCCAAAAAGAAAGAAATAAAAACAATGTCGTCTAAAAGCGCGTCTTTTCTAGGCTTAATCGCTCCAAAAATCAATTTGCCCATAAATTCTACATGCTCCAAAACATAGCATTAATAATTAATTACTAAGATCAAAATTTTACATTGTTCAGATAAATAATTTATATATATTAATTAATCATAACATTAATATATAGTTTTATTCACACGCAAGCCGCAAATAAATGCAACTGAAATAATATAGTTCCAAATAATTACAGTTTTATGTATCAAGTTAGAGTAAATATTAATACTTCATAGCTACCGACAATAATATAATTATTACTAATATTATATTAATCAAAATTTTAATTATATAATTTCATCTACACCATACGCTATTGGCCTAATTTAAAGATAAGTAGGACATGGTTGAGTGTCATTTCAACCTTTCCTTTGCTCACATTAATATGGAATACGATCGGAAAAAACAAAGTGAAAGTAATGAAATAATGAAACAAAGAATGGAACAAAAGTATATTGGAATGAAGAGTGATATGATTATTAAACAAAAGGGCAATCATGTTAATGGGTTCTTGTCGATGTTTCTTTCACTCACTTGTTCCTAAAGATTTGTAGGGCCCTACAAATGCCCGATTCTCTTGACCAAAGTCATTGCAAAAGATTCAATATGTTCCCCGACTTTTTGTTTCTTCATATCAAGTCTTTTCCAAATATACTATATATTTATGCTCTATTTGATCATTTAAATAGTTAAGCACTTTTAACTTGCTCATATTCTTGAATTGACATGAGTTTTAAGGGTCAAGTTTCCAAGAATGATATGTGCATTTGGAGATGCAAAGTTTCCATTTTTGAACCGTTATTTCCAAATTACTTGCTTAGTTGTAACACACAAAACCTGAATATTACGGTAACTTGGTAACTTCTAAATCAACTTAAAGTAATGGTGAAAGTTATCGCACTTTATAATCTGTGACATATAGAATAGTTACAATTCTAATTTACATGCAATATATGAATAGTCTGTTACGATCTTTATCTTTTAAATTACCGGCATCTACACCATATCAACATAGGAACCAAAACAAACCCAAATTTGATACAAATCCAATATATTACATTAATAACCTTTGAACTACTCATAAGTTACTGAGTCCCAAATAAATATGCCGTAGTTAATAATTCATTTAATAGTAAGAATAAAGGGCGCTTAACTTGCTCATATTCGTGAACTGTTGGTGTGATTGGTCAAGTCTCAGAGAATCATATATGCATTTGGTGATATAGATATATAGGCATGATTCGTCAAGTTCTGGAATAGTAACAACTATTATATAATGGGATATTAAATAGAGAAAAAAAAAAATAACTTAGTTTTATAAATTTTACCTTAAAACCACAAAAAATTAGCTGAATCTAAACTAGCCAAAGAAATCGTAGGTTGGTGCGATTTGTCCTTAGCCTACAATTTTGAATTTTCTCACATGTGACACTCTATCACATGCGATTTCCTCAGCCTATCTGTGGGTTGTGATCTCCTCTCATGGGTTGAGATTTCGTTGGTGGACTTGACCCATCAGCCTAGAGTATATGAACTCTAAAAAAACTCAATTTTCCTTGGTTGTAGTAAAAAAATTCTCTCGGGTCAAAAATTTTCTTCTTGGATTTTTGTGAGTATCTCAAACCTTTTGTTGTGTAGATTTTTAATGATATGTTTAATCATTCTTAGTTACAAAATGTAATTTATAAGGCAGAGATTAGCGACTGTAAATATTTTTATGCGTAGGGTACACTATTGCGAAGCACAAAATCGCAGGTGGTTGTGCCACCCGCGATTTCCTTTGAAAAACTCAGATGAAATAGTGCTTCGTAATGTTGTAACTTGCGTATAAAAACCTATACTCGATATAAATATTGTACTAACTTCGATTTTACTTATTTTGCAACATCCTGATAAAAACTTAAAGGTTAAACTAAACTTCTGAGGATTAGGAAGCAAACTACGTGAAGTAGTCGAACGGCAAACTAATGCACAACCGTGCGTTATTTGAAATAACCCAGTTTTGTCATTCTTCAGTGTTGAAAGGCCACCCATTACTATGCAACATGATGACTTCGCATGAGATCTAGCGCCTCGATCCTAAAGCACAAAAGGAACGATTGCATTTTCTAACAGGAAAACATTATTTGTCATTCGGGGCCGACAAATTCTGCTTGATAACAGGTTAAAATTTGGAGACTATACCACCTCCAAAAAAAATTTGAAAAAGAAATCGCCGAGCTTCCGACAACGAGTTTTCCCTCACCAAACCGATGTTTCGTTAACAGTAAGGGATGTATACCATTTTATACTAAAACAACGATTTTCATGCAATATCATATGAGGATGTCCTGAGATGTGTTTTGTTGCATATTGTTAATCATGGTTTTTATGGGAAGTAATACAATGACAAAACTAACCGTAGAATGGTTATTATTTGTGGAAAACCTGAAAGATTAGAACACGTAAAAACATATTAAATAATTATTGAATTATAAAAATCGTTTTATTAATAACAAATTATTTTTCGGGTTTACATGGGTGGTTTTATATGGGAAAAAAGTTATTTCGAGTTTAGGAAATGTTTTGGTAAGTTTCAAAGGTATCATGTATTACACGTGCCCACAAAGAATTGAAATTTTTCGCAGTCGTTTAAGGTATTGTACTTATTTTAATATCATCAACCTAAATAAATATTAAAGTTGGTTTTGAATTATATTGTATGTTTATTGTCATAAATTTGGATTTGAGAGATGTTACTGTCTCTCTAGGGGATTCTTTAAAGTTGTATAAACGAAAGTAGTCCAAGAATACTACAGTGGGAGCAAATAATAAAGATGAGTTGGAAGAATGTTGTACAAATGTTTGATGTGCCAAAGGTTGATTATATGTTGTTTGTTCACATTTAGGCCAGCAATAATTGATAAAGGCTGGTTGAGATGTCATATGCATGCCACGTCAGCACTAAGGAGGCCAATCTAAGGGAAGATGGTTTTTTAAGCCTCTAGTAATTTATCGTGTTCTATAGTTGCTCTGATGGCATTCTGTCGCAGTCGTTGATATGGTCAAAAATACTAAATCTATATCTTACGACTCACTAGCTAGCGGCAAGTAAGGGTTGAACCAAGGAGTTTGTGGTTGACACTGTGTCAAATATGACCGATCTATAGTGTCACTCTATAGATGACTTCTATTCTTACACTTGATTCGGAAAACAGCACGAAAATCGAAAACCAAATCTATCGATCTATACCGAAGTAATATATCACACTCAACCAAACTAAACTAATTTGATTCCAAGATCAGATTCAGGAAATCAGAAGCAACCAAATAAGAAACAATGAATTAAAGAACAATGATCAACACCGAAAACATAAACTTGCGATAAAATGGAACCGAATGTAACTTGCATTAAACTAAACCCGAATTACACTAAAATGCTTCTTGAAAACAGGAACCAATCTGATTTTTGTGGTCGATAGTGTTCTACAAGTCAGAACCTTCGATCGCACAAGAACAAAACAAAAACCGAAAAAATGCGAAAAACAATTAAACTAACCAACTATGGGATTCTACTGAAAAAGCTACGAATTTCTGAGTCAAAGATGCCTAAGTGTCTCTCAAAGGTCCAATCTTCAGTCCCAAATCACGAACTGAGAGCCTCTATTTATAGTTGCGGATTTGGCCTATACGCGTCGCAGGATGGTCTTCTATGCGGCGCAGGTCAACCTTATCCTCATATGTTCGCACTTTGAAATTTGATTCTTTACCCGGTTAAACAGCTGTCCGCGTCGCATCCCTCCTTCGTACGCGCCGCACATGTTACTTCGACTTGAATCCAGCTTTGCTTCCAAACTTTGCCAATTTGTACACTTTTTCCCTGTATTTACACTAAAGCACAAAACAAGTCCTTGACACAAAAGTGAGTGATATCAACAATATTAGGAGTGTAATTCAGCTCTTGGTTAAATAACGACTATAATGCTTGACATTACTAGGCGTTATCAAACACCCCTTTAGGGATCTGATAACGCCTAGTAATATCAATTAATATAGTCGTTATTGAGTCGTGTTTTAGTTAGTTTATCCTTCTTAATCGACTAATATCACTTACTTTTATGCCAAAGTGGTTGGAAATGTTTTTAGTGTAAACAAAGGGGTTTGTATGCAAATTTGGAGAAGTTAAGAAGCAAAACGGACGAAGGAGGCGGACCAGGAGAAGTTAGCGCCGCTAACCCTCCTGGTTACCGCTGCTAATGTTGGCTAAGGCGGGATTCTCAGTTTTCGTATTTCAAACACGCGCGTAGAATATTCCAGAAGCAAAGATTAGTGCCGCTAACTTCTATGTTAGCGACGCTAATGTCCTGAAGAGATAAAAATCAGCGTTTTGAATTTCAAACCTCGAAAAAACGGGATCTGGATAAGGCCGCGCTGCGGGAAGAGCCTGGCCGCGCCTAGAGACCCCGATTTTCCACTACTATAAATACCGGACTCCCGTACGACTTTAGAGGCTTCCCAGGGCATCAAGGAGGGATCCAGAAGGCTGATTTCATGATTTTTCCTAGTTACATTCGTTGGTTTGGTTAGATATTTAGTTTTTCTATTATTTTATCAATTCGGTATCGATGTATTCCGCAATTGGAATTTCCATCGATTACTCAATGTTAGTTTGGATTTGTTGGATAGTTCTCTGAATAGTTAGTAGTGTAGATCTGGTTATTTTATCGTTTGAATATTGGTTTGGTTTATAAAAGTAATCATTCGGTTATCGTTTCGTTTCTCGATCTGCAATCAGATCTGAGTTGTGTTTGATTTTTGTTTAAGTTTGGTTTGTTCCCACGTGTTATTGATCCGCCATTTATAAAGTGAGACTATAGATCGGTTTATCGACATAAAGTGCCAACCACAGACTCCACGGTTCGACCCTTACTTGCCGCTAGCTAGTGAGCCATAATATATAAATTTAGTATTTTTGACTGCATTAGCGACCGTGACGTGTCAGTATCACGACTTTCTAGAGAACCCTTGATTACAAACTTTCGGTTCAAAACTATGTAAGTTACTCATTCAGATTCCAAAGGCCATTAAGAAATTATCCAAGACTTTCGACATTGTCTGTGTACCGAGCTTTCGAAAACAATATCCCAGACTAGACGATCTTAGGTAGTGAGGTGCATAAATGCCTTATAGGCCACCTTTTTCGATCCTACTGGCTCAAACAACAAAGACCACTGATTGATAATTCCCTCCTGAATCCTAATCCTAAGATATTTTAAGTCTAGAATTTTCTAACTTCCTAAATACTCAACTTATTTGAACTAAAACTAGCATGCTGAAAATTAAACGGTATTTCTTGAAAAACACCACAATGTTATAATATTCAAAACATATTCGTTTCTACGTTTCTTAAATTTTTTGAAAAATTGCTAAAATTTTAAAATTCATTACTTTTTCGCAAAAAAAATCAAAACTCTTTTCGACTTTCCCACCCCACACTTTAAACCGTACAACGTCTCCGTTGTACAAAAGAAAATCAAAACAAGGGAGAAAAGAGTTACCATTTTAGAACGTCGAATTGCTTGTATCACAGGACCGTATGCGACAGGTTGTATCATCTTGATAAAGTTTTCGAGGAGTCGGGATGCAGCAGTTAACACGTCGGCATAACACAAGTGCAGGGGTACAGAGACCCTACACTTGCGTTGTGCAACTCCCTCAATAGATTCCTCAGTTGGCTTGTAAACAAATACTCAAACAAACATATTAAAAGAAACAAACACAAACAAATAACTAAAACGTAAAAGTTTATATACAAATTTTCAAAAGGAACAAAAAGAAAAAGTACTATCAATCGTCCTCATCACCTGGTGTGTCCTAGATGGACCAACACCATCATGACTCGCGATAGGGAAGGGTAACGACTCTATCCTAGCCTGAAGAAGAACCGCATGCTACGACTCAGCAATCCATCATATATGTGCCTCCAGTCTCGTCACTGTGGCCGTCAGGTCTCGTAGTGTCGCCTGGACATTTACAAGCTGCTGCTCAACATGCGGTGGTGGCTGGACTGGTGGTACAAGTCTCCTCCTCCTTTATGGCATCTCCCCAATATCAGGCTCGGCCTCCTCACCTCCTGGGGAACGGGCTGGAATCACTAGTGCCATCTCATACTCGCCCTGCCTCGTCATCCGAACTACCCACATCGCCTCAAAAATCTGCCCCTAATGTGGCGGCGCTCGCTCGGCCTCAGGCCTATCGTAACGTCGGAAGTGAGGATGCTATAGGATCGGACAATCCTCGATGTACCGGTCATAGGGCTCCCCTCCTGAGGCCCTAACAATGCCTATTAATATCAAGTATTTTAGTCGTTGTTGGGCCGTATTCTTGGTGAAATTATATCATATATATATTATTAGTATTTCTCACTTTTTGTGCTAGTGTTTGTATGCAAGAAAATGTACAAACAGGGGCTAAAAGCGGACAAATGGAAGAAGTTTTGAGGATAAGGCCAAATCAGTCGAATGAATACGCGCGCTACGGGAAGGAAGACATGCGCATCGCACCATGTCAAGGATGAGGCGGTGAAAAGAAATTCAAACTGTGAAAAAATGGGAATAAGGCAATACGCGCGACGTGGCTTGAGGCTTTACGCGCCGCGTATTCTTATTTTTCACAAGTATAAATAGAGGTCATTAGGTCGAAATCAGTAGGCAAGGAACGACCCCTAATGTGGACTTAAGGCTTCTTTGACTCCAAGTTTCGTATTTCAACAACCTTTTTTGGTATTTCTTATGTTTTCACTTTAATTTCATTATTAGTTTAGTTGATTTAGCTTTTAGCTTAGTGTTTCTGGATTGTTTCAACCAGTAGCAGTAGGTTAAAGTTATTATTTTTGTCATTCAGTACATTGGACCTTCTGGTTTTAGTTTTAATACAAGGTAATCATGCAGTTTATGGCTTTGTTGCATTTTTCGGTATTTATTGTGTTTGGATGTGTTTTGAATGCAATTGATTGGTGTGTTTGCTTCTGGATTCTGAGCTTTGTTTATGATTTTTGTGAGCAATCTTAGGTTAGAACTTGGTTTGATTTAGCTTAGTTTATGTTTGATTTGGATTTCTGACTTTGTTTGGAAATTGACTTTTTAGTGTGTTTTTGGGAAAGTGGAGTTAGTCCCTCTGGCTGTAGCGTGACACTACAGTTGGTAAGGTATCGTATTGTCTTGACCACCAAACTCCCGTGGATCGACCCTTACTACTGCTATACAAGTACGTGTGTGGCAGGTTGAGGAACCGAATTGGGTCAAAGAGGACCCACATATAGAACATATCCTCACAGGGCACATTCTCACTGCCCTTCCGATACGAAATCATCGAGGCAATGATCCGGTGCATGAATCAATGTAACGGGGAGCGCAACTAACTCTCTTTGGCTCCCCCAGCCTCATATCGGTCATTATACATATGTGCCCAATGACCTCATCAGGATCTCTCTCTGGCTGCTCTCGCATGTAGGCATCCATGAAAGCACGAAAGTGAATACTGTCCATCTCCTCCCAGGTGTAGATCCTTGTACGCCTAGCGAACTCGCATAAGGTACATTGTCGGCTCTGCTCGCCAAGTCTGAATGTAATGAGGTGAGTAGTGGGGTCATAAGCTCCGAGTGCATAGCGATAAGTGGAAAAGAACTCGAGCATCAGCTCACGGTATGAAATGTCGTCTGCCTAACCCATCAGCCTCTCCCAACCTCAGCATGTGAATGTGGCAGCTCCATCTGGGTACGTTCAGATACGGTGGAGAAATGGCAGAAGATGGTGGTCCAGAGCCCGACCTGCATCATGAACTCCTGATCAAAGTGTAGTGCCGGCTCAAATGCCCAAGTGCTGTCTCCTCTAAGGCTGGCGGAAATCTCTGGAAAAACATGCTCGGGATCGTACTCGACTCTAATTGGACGTCGTTGGGCCATCTACAGAAATTTCAAAATTTGACAAGAAGTTGCAGAATTAGTCCTAGTCCGCGGCACGGTCCTTGGTAGTCGCGTCGTGTACTCGTGTGTTCGAAGGCCGCGTCGCGGATGCTCGTGTCCTGCGTCGCTTCGAACGACTGTAAAGACTTAGTCATAATTTCTACGTGTTATGATTCAACCAAAGCATGCAAAGCGTTCCTAGATGTCCGATTAAGCTCCCTAGGGTGTCAATTTTGCAAAAGGACACCCAAGAGCTCAACATTTCGAAATTGCTATGTTTTGAAACTATCCCTATTTGATCCAATTTCTATCCCTAATTTCGCAATGCAACTCAAATGAATCAGTTCAAGATGACATATCTCGATTGTAGAACATGAGTATGCAAGAAAATCATAAGAAGAAAATGTAGTTCGATCGGTGCTCTGTCGTACCTGCGTCGCGTATGTGTGTGTGAAAGTGACGAGGGTTAAGGTTTTAAAACATTACATCCGATCATGTCCTGGTGGATGAGACAGCGGACATCCAAACATGTTTAGTCTTCTTGTTCTTGTGTCGAAGGTGATTTCAACGTCACCTGTCTTGTAGTTTATGACTGCTGCAGCTGTGGCTAAAAATGGCTGCCCTAGAATTAAGGCAGGTGGCGAGTCTTTCTGGTGATTCTCGTACTCCATTACAAGAAAATATATTGGATAAAAGAACTCTCTGACCTTTATGATCACATTAGTCAATTTGCCCTAGAGGTCTTAGTTGACTGATCAGCTAGATGCAGAGCCGTCTTGTCTGGTTCTAACTCCTCATTCTTGTATTGATCATAAAGGTATCCAGGCAGGACATTCACACTTGCTCCCAAATCCAGTAAGGCTTCTTGTATGATGACATCACCAATAGTAACCTTAATGTAGGGTGTACCAGGATCCTTTTCCTTTGCTGGTAGCGTACCCAACAATGTTGCACTCCCCTTTACGGTGAGACAAACCTTTTCAGGTACCGAAACCATTGTGTTTTCCTTTTCCTTACATATTTCTTTTAAGATCATTGATTCAGCCGGTGTATGCTTTAGTTGTTCCAAGAGAGGCTGATTTATGGTTAATTCTTTTAATGGAGTTTGTTTCCTTTTGGATATTTCAACCTTCTTTTTCTTAATTGCTGCTACGGCCGGTTGGTGAACCTTGACTGTTGCTTCATCCTTGTCTTCTGGCCAGAGAAAATCCTCAACCCTTAAACTCCTCCATGCCTTTCCTTTCTCATTATCATCTAGAGCATTCACGTGTTGTTTTCTTGCTCGCTGAGTTTGATTGGGGTTAACCTCCGTATTGCTAGGGAATTTCCCACCATCCATCTTTCTTACTTCCTCAGCTAACTAAGCGATTTGTCGCTCCATGTCGATGATGGACTTTGCATTCATCTGATTTTGCTGGCGTGCCTTAGTTGTGAAGTCCAGTACTCTATCTGATTTTTATGCTTGGGTCTCTTGTGCTGGAGGAGCGGTATTGTTGTTGTTACTTGGACCGCTATTGCTGTTATTGTTTAGACCATTATTGTTGTTGACAAGCTGATACTGTCGCTGTTGAATTTTTGCTGGCCCGTGGTAATTACCCCGTCGATTATTGTTGTATTGCTGATTGTTATTATTGTAATTACCACCGTAATTCTGTCCTCCCTGATTATTTAGCCTGTATGGTCGTCCATTATTATTGTTGTAATATTGTCCTTGACTATATACTTGATTGACCTCCTGTGGTCTTTATCCTTATTGACCGTATTGTTGTGGGATTGATGGTCCTTGCTACACGGTGGCCAATAATTGATCAAACTTCCTACTAAAGTCGTCGATATCCTTCTTAACCTCCTTCCTCCGGTCGTTATTGGTATCCACTGCTGCAGCTGAGGTGGTATTGTCTCTTTTCCTTGCAGAATAATTGGTATTAGATCCATTACTCAGTTGCTCCAAGAATCTCCATGCCGTATCGCTATCCTACATCATAATCGTACCTCCAAATGATGCATTGATCATTGCTTAGTTCGTGCTGTCGAGGCCATCGTAGAAGAATTTGACTAATTGACATCGTAGAAACTCGTGGTGTGGACATGAGCATAACAGCTCCTTCGATCTCTCAAAAGCATCATGAAATGCTTCTCTTGGTTTTTCTGAAAGTCTTGAATAGCTCTGTGAACCTCAGATGTTTTGCTTGTAGGGTAGAATTCTTGCAAGAACCTCGTCTTAAGCTACTCCAGTTGGTGATACTGTTGGCTGACAGTGATGTAAACAATACTTATCTTTGTCTTTGAGTGTGAACATAAATAACCTAAGCCTAAAGAAGTCTCTATTGGCATTCCTAGGTATATTCGCTTTTGCTATAGCCAAGAACTCATAAAGATGGTTATAAGGATAATACTGCTTAGAACCTTTAAACTCAGGCAATACACCTAACAGATGTGGCCTCATTTCTACATGACAGTCTACTCCTTCAGGAAAAAATATAGGCAATGCATTATCGTACTCCTGCGATTGAAAGTGCGATGCAACTGACTGCCCAATCGGTTGTGGAAACTAAAGAGGGGGAATGAAATTATCATCGTTGTAAAGCTCATTATTGTAGTACCGTTGCCCTCTCCACTGGTTGTTCTGCTGCTGTTGCTGTGGTGGAGGTCCTCGACCTTGATTCCACTGGTTGTTGTAATTGTGGTTGGGCTTCCAACCATCATCTCCGTCTTCGTACTCTATGTCTCCCAGCTGAGCCTGGTTGTGTTGTGGTTGTTGTTGTTGTACGGGTTGTTGTGGTATTTGTTGAGGTTATGGTTGTTGGAATTGTGGTGGTGGAATCTGCGGCTACTGGCGTTGGCTTGGAGCACCATCATGATTTGGTACTCGCCACGTCGGCACAGTCACAGTAGTGGTTCCACGAGGGTTGGGGATTGGTTGAACTACATGCTGAATAAATGGTGGAAGAAGCACATGGGCTGACACTGTGTTACCACCACTAGTGCTCGTGGAAGCTCCTTTGGCATTTACCGGAACTGGGGGCATGACCGATTGTCCCCCTGTTATCTCGCTATGTTGTTCATTGGTAACATCCTCAACTACAACATCGTTAGAATGCATATCGAGTAATCATTTACGAACGCAGTTTTTACGTGCAGTTCTTTCGATCAACATATTTAATGTATTATATTGGTAATTAAAATGTTTAAGTTAGGTTTTGTATTTAACACCATACATTAATTAAAATAAATAAGTATATCATATTAATAACTCAAAAAGTCTATCATTAAGATGATACGATTTTATATTTAATAAATTTGTTAATGGTAGAAGTTGAATAGTTAGAAGTTTCAAACCAATATGCTGAAAGTAAAAGTTCTTCAATACTAAATGTATTATATACGTTTCTACCGTTATGTTGGGGTCGAACCAATATATGCACTTTGTCTCTTGTCTTGCAACTTGTAATTTGCTTTAGTTTCTTCACGTTTCTTCTTTCTAATTCAATATAAACATATATACCTCCAAAATATTTTTTAGCAACCATGTCGTTTCTCTCTTGCCTCATGACTTGTAATTTGTTTTAGTTTCTTCACGTTTCTCCTTCGCCATACAATGTAAACATTTGCAACTTCAACGAGTGTGTGTTCTCAAATGAACTTTTCTTCCATCATATTCTCCAAGCTAGAATATAATTTATATGTGAACTATATATAACTCTTATATTAATTAGATATGATAAGTAATAGTTAACTATCATAGGTTAAAAAACTCTTGAGTTATACATGTTTAGTTACTTGAAAGTTGAAAGGTTTGTTAGTTTTAAATGAATATAATTCAAGATATTGGCTTATCTTGAACCACATTCATTTGGATGGCCTCTATTATAAGATTACTAGGCGTATTCCCGCGCGTTGCGCAGGAGTAAAATAATATAGTAAAAATATATTAATCGATCAAATATAAATATAAACACTTTGGATTTAATCAAAACATGCAAAACTAAAAATAAATCAATAATTTGACATATATATCAATATTAATTTTTCATTCAAACATCAAACAAAAAAACATAATCACATTTTTGTAGTCAATCATCATGGATGGTCCAACATTAAAAATATATGGAAATATATTTACATGAATTATCTCAAAATTTAAAGTAAATTTATAATAAAACATACTAATAACACCATACATTAATTAAGATATTAAGTATATTATATTAATAATTCAAAAAGTCTATCTTAATGATAATATTTTACATCTAATAAATTAATTAATGGTGGAAGTTGAATAGTTAGGAGTTTCATTTCAATATAGTGAAAGTAAATATGCTTTAATAAATATACGAAAGAATTATAAATCATTGATCGCAACCGATATTTTGTATCAATAATATTGTTTTTAACCAAAAGTCGAAAAAATAATGTAATAATCTATTTTAAGTCAATTGTATATGAACAATCCAATATTAAAAATATATCACAACACATTGACATGAATTATAATACATACATTATGTTATGTGAATGTATTATGTAAATCATACTTTAGTTAAATTAACATATATAAATTTCAAATTCTCTTTCTAAAATAAAAAATAATGAAATGTAAATAGAAAAAAATAATTAAACTAATATAAATATAATATAAATTACAACTTATAACCAAAATTTTAAATAAATATGCTTTAATAAAATAAATTTCGATATAATTTATAGTTGCATAAGAAATGTATAAATATGCTTTAATAAAATTTTATTTCTGCCAGTTTCATTCCCTTAATTATTTTTCCTTAAAAATGATTTCTAATTGATTTTCATTTTTGTTAAATCTTAGTAACTAAAAGTTTTATGATGATTTACTACTAAAGTTTTTTTTCTTGCATTTATGTAAAGTTATTTTTAATGTTTTGAATGTTTAACTTCTTACATGACAATAATGCCACAACTTTTATATAATTTTCTTTGTAAAATAATGCTAATCCTAAAAATGATTCTACAAATCAATATAAAACCACTAAATACTTTATCAAACAACATAAGCTCACTTAGTTAAACAATATAAAACCATTTCTTGGTGAATATGGATTAGAAAAATATCAAAATACTATATTATATATATATATATATATATATATATAT
This sequence comes from Cichorium intybus, assembly GCA_023525715.1. Taxonomy (NCBI): domain Eukaryota; kingdom Viridiplantae; phylum Streptophyta; class Magnoliopsida; order Asterales; family Asteraceae; genus Cichorium; species Cichorium intybus. The sequence goes on along the minus strand of CM042017.1, from coordinate 32,178,522 downwards.
ATATATATATATATATATATATATATATATATATATATATCATTACTATATATGAAAACCCTTTTTTTCTCCATCCTCTATTTTGCGTTCTATGGCGTTTGCTTCCCGCCATGTATTCATCTTTAAAGGTCGTGTCTCAATTGTAACCGATTCAATACCCCTTTGAACGTCATCTCACTTCCAAACGATTGCAAGCCCCTTCCACTACGTAGAGTTTTCATCACGCCACGTATTCTTCCTCTGAAGGTCGCCATCTCGTTTCTAAACGGTTGCAACCCCTTCCACTTCATAGTTCATACGTTGCAATGAATACCGGTACCTCAGACACCCGATACTGGTTCCTCATTCCATCACACTTCTTCCGAAGAAACCGCCATTGCCCTTTTCTTCTTTCTCTATGCCCACCACTTTCTTTTCTATTTCTCTTGTGCTTGTGAACCCATCACTATCTCTCTCATAATCTCAAACCCACATTCATGTATGTAATGAAACCCTGTCGGGTATAAGCCTTTTCTCTTCTTTTTTTCCCATTCAACTCTACATAGGGTTAATTATCTTCTAAACGACGCATTCTTATTTCAAATTGGATCCATACCGCTTCAGATTGTTACATGGATACAATCTTACAAAAGCTTCCCCAGTGCAATATTTTTGGCGCCTCAATAGTATACCGCCGTCGACACCAGGCCATAACTTCCCCTCTTCATCTCTTTATTTGCGGTATTTTTCATCTTCGCTCTCAGATTACATGTATCGACTTTCTCTGAGTGTACTATTGTTGTATTAAATTGTTTTGATTTTGTAATTTGTATTAATTTTCTTATAATTATTTCCGTCCATTGATATAGAATACCAAGAAGGCTCCAAATATTTGATTTGAAGTGAACCGTTGCTGGGTTTTTCCCCAAAATTAAAGGTAATAAGTCGTCTCCCCTATTACTTCTGTTATTTCGTTTATTACATTAGAATTCCGACTTCATTATTGCTGTTCGATGAGGTAAAGTGTTCACTTAAAAAATTAAATCACATCTCATAAAATCAAGCTGCTTCTAATATTTGAATAATCACACTAGATTGAGTTGTTTGTATATAGCAACATGCAAGTGATATAGTAGTGATAATTGGTGCTTACCGGAATGCATAACAGGTGTTTGATAAATGCCCCACTCATTTTCTAAATGTTTCAAGAAAAAAATATTTTATTTTAAGCTGTAAGTTCAGAGGTGTTGGGAGTTGGGTGTAGACCCCCCCCCCCCCCACCCACACGCACACACACACACAAAAGCAGAAAAAGTAGAAGCAACAATTGATGATGACTAATAATACTTTCACTTCAAAATGGAGGTGCAAATTTATCTTTCTTTATCTACTCTCTAATCTCTGATAATATTATAAAGTGTCGTGGGTTTACGATTTCTATGACGAAATAGTAGAAGGAGATGAAGGTTTCAAGATTGTGGAATGTTTAATAGGCAGATTTCTTCTAGAAAGAGCAGCTTCCAACGCTGCAAAGGATGAATATGAATAAATTGGGCAAATTTTTTGGGCTTTCATTATAAAAGAATTTGCACCAGGATTTATGAATTTTCTATTATCAACAGCATGTCTTACTCTCTCTTAAGCGTGATGTGAAACAGGTACATGTTTTCTTAAATCCATAGCCAAATTAATTGAAATTTTAACCTAGACCAATAGCCTCATTTTAACCTAGCTTTACAGTTAATTATAAAGACATCCAGGTTGCACTTGTGACAATGACGAAAATGTTGTTGTTTAGAAATTATTTTGCATCAAAAACTACCATAATTAGTAAGTTTTGAAATTAATTCGTATCGAAAATTGCATTTTGTCCTACGCCGGATAAGATTTCTTATTTTTTTAATTTTTCCTTTTCAATTTTGTATATACTAATTTCCATTTGTAAGAATATATTGATTTATTTGGTTTTTTTCTACTTACTAATTATAAGTTTACCAATTTGGAGTCTATACATTGACCTATTATAGCGGACTATTCATGGAATTACTTTGTGGTGACAGAGTTCAAAAGTGGGCACTGGGCAGTCCATGAGAAACGTAAATGAGTAAGTTTTTTCTTGAAGTAGATTTGTTTTGCAAGGTATTCTATTCAACAGGACCTGAAATGGGATAAAAAGGGTTTTTCTTTTGTATAAAAATTATTTTATATTTTGTAAATTTTTACGAAGTTTACATCGGCACCACTTAAAGCTAGATCAGGAAACATTGTATCTTGTGAATGAGCATGATGCTATGCTTTATTGGCATGCATGTTAGGTTGCTCTAAGAGAAAGCTAACGAGATTTTGAGCAAAAAAATTATTTGAATCGGATTGCCAGGGCAAGGCATCAAATCTACTTTAAGTTTTTTTATTATGAAACCATATATCCAAAATTCCATCAAATTATAACATTCTACAATTATTTTTCGTACAACCAAGTAACATGTCGTGGGCCGTGCTGAGCACGGCCCTTAAAATGTACCTAGTATATATATATATATATATATATATATATATATATATATATATATATATATATATATATATATATATATATATATATATATATATATATATATATATACACTTGAGGATCAACTATAGACTCTCAAATCATAAAAAAGTACTAATTACAGTGAATAATAAATCTATTATACATCTTTCTATCCTTATGTTGCGATAGAACCAATATGCACTTTGTTTCTTGTCTTGCAACTTGTAATTTTCTTTGATATCTTCACGTTTCTCCTTCCTAATACAATATAAATATATGTACATTCAAAATATGTGCTCTCAACCATGCCGTTTTTCGCTTTCCCTGTGACTTGTAATTTGTTATACGTTTTTCATGTTTCTCTTTCTTAATACAATATAAAATATGCAACTTCAAAGTGTGTGTTTTCTCAAATCATATTTTCTTCCATGCCAGAATCAAATTTATATGTGAATTATATGTAACTCTTATATTAATTAGGTGTGTTAAGTACCAATAAGTATGATAGGTTAAAAACTTTTGAGTTGTATGTGTTTAATTACTTGAAGGTTGTAAAGCCTTGTAAGTTTCAAATGAATATAATTCAGTATATTGGTCTATCTTGAACTATATTCATTTGAATGACATGTATTATATATATATATATATATATATATATATATATATATATATATATATATATATATATATATATATATATATATATATATATATTTATATATGTGTGTGTGTGTGTTTTGAAAGGTTAGTTACTTAGTTAACTATTAAGTACCTAAAATACTATATAATAAGGATGAAAAATGATAATTTCAAGTCGTAGTTTTAATGATAATGTGGCGATTTTGACTTATTGTATATAAATCTATCGATTTATGTTAGGCTTTATTATAATGTGTTAAATGTCTAATATTTTAAACTGATCAAACAATTTAAAGAGTAAAGTGTATTTAGATGTTCACAATGTTATTAAAAAGATATATTATTATCTTATTAGTATATGCTTTGAAAATATCCTAATAATAACTTTTTTTTGTTATCAATTTGATAAATATTAGGCTAAAGAAAATGTTAGTAGATCGATAAATCCATTTTAAACTTTAGTAAATTTTGATATGTCGTTGTGACCCTATGCCATTTAAACTCAGTATCGAACGCTTTTTATTATACTTTTTGATATATATATATATATATATATATATATATATATATATATATATATATATATATATATATATATATATATATATATATATATATATATATATATATACTAGGTACATTTTAAGGGCCGTGCTCAGCACGGCCTACGACATGTTACTTGGTTGTACAAAAAATAATTGTAGAATGTTATAATTTGATGGAATTTTGGATATACGGTTTCATAATAAAAAAAAACTTAAAGTAGATTTGATGCCTTGCCCTGGCAATCCGATTCAAATAATATTTTTGCTCAAAATCTCGTTAGCTTTCTCTTAGAGCAACCTAACCTGCATGCCAATAAAGCATAGCATCGTGCTCATTCACAAGATACAATGTTTCCTGATCTAGCTTTAAGTGGTGCCGATGTAAACTTCGTAAAAATTTACAAAATATAAAATAATTTTTATACAAAAGAAAAACCCTTTTTATCCCATGTCAGGTCCTGTTGAATAGAATACCTTGCAAAACAAATCTACTTCAAGAAAAAACTTACTCATTTCCGTTTCTCATGGACTGCCCAGTGCCCACTTTTGAACTCTGTCATCACAAAGTAATTCAATGAATAGTCCGCTATAATAGGTTAATGTATAGACTCCAAATTGGTAAACTTATAATTAGTAAGTAGAAAAAAACCAAATAAATCAAGATATTCTTACAAATGGAAATTAGTATATACAAAATTGAAAAGGAAAAATTAAAAAAATAAGAAATCTTATCCGGCGTAGGACAAAATGCAATTTTCGATACGAATTAATTTCAAAACTTACTAATTATGGTAGTTTTTGATGCAAAATAATTTCTAAACAACAACATTTTCGTCATTGTCACAAGTGCAACCTGGATGTCTTTATAATTAACTGTAAAGCTAGGTTAAAATGAGGCTATTGGTCTAGGTTAAAATTTCAATTAATTTGGCTATGGATTTAAGAAAACCTGTACCTGTTTCACATCACGCTTAAGAGAGAGTATGACATGCTGTTGATAACGGAAAATTCATATATCCTGGTGCAAATTCTTTTATAATGAAAGCCCAAAAAATTTGCCCAATTTATTCATATTCATCCTTTGCAGCGTTGGAAGCTGCTCTTTCTAGAAGAAATCTGCCTATTAAACATTCCACAATCTTGAAACCTTCGTCTCCTTCTACTATTTAGTCACAGAAATCGTAAACCCACGACACTTTATAATATTATCAGAGATTAGAGAGTAGATAAAGAAAGATAAATTTGCACCTCCATTTTGAAGTGAAAGTATTATTAGCCATCATCAATTGATGCTTCTAGTTTTTCTGCTTTTGTGTGTGTGTGCGTGTGGGTGGGGGGGGGGGGGGGAGTCTACACCCAACTCCCAACACCTCTGAACTTACAGCTTAAAATAAAATAATTTTTTCTTGGAACATTTAGAAAATGAGTGGGGCATTTTATCAAACACCTGTTATGCATTCCGGTAAGCACCAATTATCACTACTATATCACTTGCCTGTTGCTATATACAAACAACTCAATCTAGTGTGATTATTCAAATATTAGAAGCAGCTTGATTTTATGAGATCTGATTTAATTTTTTAAGTGAACACTTTACCTCATCGAACAGCAATAATGAAGTCGGAATTCTAATGTAATAAACGAAATAACAGAAGTAATAGGGGAGACGACCTATTACCTTTAATTTTGGGGAAAAACCCAGCAACGGTTCACTTCAAATCAAATATTTGGAGCCTTCATGGTATTCTATATCAATGGACGGAAATAATTATCAGAAAATTAATACAAATTACAAAATCAAAACAATTTAATACAAAAATAGTACACTCAGAGAAAGTCGATACATGTAATCTGAGAGCGAAGATGAAAAATACCGCAAATAAAGAGATGAAGATGGGAAGTTATGGCCTGGTGTCGACGGCGGTATACTATTGAGGCGCCAAAAATATTGCACTGGGGAAGCTTTTGTAAGATTGAATCCATGTAACAATCCGAAGCGGTATGGATCCAATTTGAAATAAGAATGCGTCGTTTAGAAGATAATTAACCCTATGTAGAGTTGAATGGGAAAAAAAGAAGAGAAAAGGTTTATACCCGACACGGTTTCATTACATACATGAATGTGAGTTTGAGATTATGAGAGAGACAGTGGTGGGTTCACAAGCACAAGAGAAATAGAAAAGAAAGTGGTGGGCATAGAGAAAGAAGAAAAGGGCAATGGTGGTTTCTTCGGAAGAAGTGTGATGGAATGAGGAACCGGTATCGCGTGTCTGAGGTACCGGTATTCATTGCAACGTATGAACTATGAAGTGGAAGGGGTTGCAACCGTTTAGAAACGAGATGGCGACCTTCAGAGGAAGAATACGTGGCGTGATGAAAACTCTACGTAGTGGAAGGGGATTGCAACCGTTTGGAAGTGAGATGACGTTCAAAGGGGTATTGAATCGGTTACAATTGAGACACGACCTTTAAAGATGAATACGTGGAGGGAAGCAAACGCCATAGAACGCAAAATAGAGGATGGAGAAAAAAAGGGTTTTCATATATAGTATATATATATATATATATATATATATATATATATATATATATATATATATATATATATATATATATATATATATATATATATATATATATATATAAAAGTTCAACAAGGGACTAATACAAACGATGGTACCAAGAGACTAATCTCATCCACACGATTATACACTTTACGGTGGACGTGCAGCTACTCGATTATAAAAAAAAACTCACTTCGTCTTTTTTTGTTTTTTTAATTTTTAGCGCTTATTTTTTATCGAAAAAAAATATGAATATATAGAAATTTATAACTTTTTATCCTCTACAAATAGAGATCCATATTGATATACAAAAAATGATTTTTTTTGAAATTTCCGTTAGTTGAGATTCACATGTGAATCTGAACTGTTATTCTGTTCACTGTTGACATACACAATGGCATATGATATTGTCATGTGAATTTGAATAAATTTTTGTGAATGTCAATGGAATTAACTTATGAATCATAGTATATGTAACACCACGATACTTTTGTTAAGTAATAATATGTTAATCATAGTGTATTTATGATTTAATATGGTGTTCTAAGTATTAGAAAGTTAATACTAGAAAAGGGTAATTTGGTCATTTTACCATAAAAGGGTAATTTGGTCATTTAACCATGGGAAGGACCAAATATGTTAAAATATTGTTTGCTTGTGGCAAAATATAAGAAATGAAAGTCTTATGTCATAAAACTTGGTTATTGTGGCCAAAGTTCAAGAAATGGAACTTCAGGGGCTAAATTGTAAATTCTGGAAGTATAAATAGGAGATATGACTCTCCTATGTGTGGCTGAACATTTGAGATGATCGGGAGAGGGTTTTCTTGTGTGATTTCTGCAGAATCTTGGGGTTTCCTTGAGGATTGAAGCAAGAAATCCGATCATAGACTTGGAATTGAAGATTTTGAACCATTAGAGGTTAGTAATTCAAGTTCTAACCTAGATTGTTCTTGGTGGGTTTTATGGGTAAACTGAAATCTGTAATTTCAGTGTAATCCATGATGTTTGTATATGATTTCTGGGTTCAAACATGTCCATATGATAAGAACATGCCATTGAAACAATTGGTTTTGTTGAATTTGAAGTTTTGGGGTTTTTGGAACTAAGAACCCTAATTATTCCTTTTGATTGATTGAGTTGGTTTCAATGGATTAAAACATTGTATAAATGGAGGGTTTTAGTCTGGAAATAAACCCCATATGATTAAGAACAAGAATAAGAACTTAATATGTCAAAACAGGGTGCTACAGTGCAAAATCGGGACTGAATCTGGACTGCCCAGCAAGAGCACGGGTCGTACTCTTTATGCACGAGTCGTGCATGTCCTGCAAATCAAAGTTCCTTGCTATTTTAGCCTTGCACGAGTCGTGCTCCTCAAGGCTTAATTGTGCACGAGTCGTGCTTGCCTGGCAGGGGACTCAAAAACGTGAATTTTTGCTAGGCATGTCCGATTTACCTCAAACTTGAACCATAAGTCCATGATGGTTTAAAAAGTCCTAGAAAAATACTAAATTGAGTTTTTGACTCCTCGGGGGCACTGTAGAACAATACGAATGCCTCGGTAAAGCGTGTAATTCATGAAAAGATGGTAAATGGAAAGTTTATCATCTAGACATTGTTTGTAATGTTATAATATTGAACTCTTATGCATTAGAGTCAATTAAAATGATTGTTAATCTATAATCATTGTGAAAATGAATGAAATTATAGGTACGAGACAAGATCTTGCGGAATATATTGAAAGGCAAGAAACAACTGGAATTTAAATGCAGCTAGTCTCCAGGTGAGTAATCTCACTTATATCATATATGATATGTATTGATTGGACTGTTACAGATTGAAACATATTTGGGGGACGAAACTTGACAGTTTACAGACGCATTGAAAAGACAATACCAGATAAGTTGTGAGTCTACGATAGACAAGAATGGAGCTGTGAGTCATTAATACGACAATACCAGATAAGCCGTGAGTCTATGAAAGACAAGAACGGAGCTGTGAGTAGATAATAAAAAGTAAAAAGACAATACCAGATAAGCCGTGAGTCTGTAAAAGACAAGAACGGAGCTGTGAGTCATCAAAAATAAAAAGACAATACCGGGTAAGCCGTGAGTCAATGAAATGACAAGAACGGAGCCGTGAGTCTAGGCAAAAGCGGGGCAAACTCGTGAGCCATAAATGATTATGATATTTGACTTTAAGTCCAAATGGTGCGGTCTTTTGACTATGATATCGGGTTATTGAGCCCAGCTGGTGCGGCCTTTGGGCTATGACTTGTATATTGAAAATGTTTTGGTGCGGCATATATAGCTATGACACATGGTGCGGCTTATATAGCCATGATATATGGTGTAGTCCATTGTGACTAAGAAACATGGGACAAAAATGGTTAGATATGATTATATGTGCAAATAACTGACGTGGCTTGGTAATTACAGGTTATTATGATTCAGCCTGTAAGGCTACAAATTAGGATGTGAAATCCTAAGAGATATGTGGTCAGCCAGTAAGGCTAGGAGTTTGGATTCGATATCCAGACAGGTATATGAATGTATTTTTATATATGTTATTTGCAGATACGATTACTCACTGAGCTTTATAGCTCACGTTATTTGTTAAATGTCCCTGCAGGTTAGCATGATCCTGATAAGGGAAAAGATAGAGTCCGTGACTAAAGAAGTGGGACTTAGAGATGCTGTCAGTAGCAGCCCGGCTTCAAAGGAGATTATGGTATTTTATACTCTCCTTGATACACTTGTACCCATTTTAAATAAAATATACCCCTTTCGTTATGGTTTTATGTATTGAAACCATTGTTTTAAATGAAAAATTTTCAGGGGTGTTTTATTTTAAAAGCCAGGTGTTACAAGTGGGTATCAGAGTCGTGGTTTAAGTGAACTAGGTGTCTATAGGGTAGATTCCTGGACTTAAACCTTGAGATAGTAGACACGATGTATAGTTAGGTGTATATAAGTTGTTATTTTACATATATAACCTAACTGGTGCTGACTTCTAACGTATAAGAAGTATGAGCAGCAAATCTTATTAGGAGGAATTTAGGGCGTGGAGCTTTAAGAAGTAGACCAGCCCTTTCTCAAGGCTCCATTGAACGAGGGGCAAACAGATAGGTAGCGGAAAATCCACATTACAAGCAATAGTAGCTGCGGTGGTCAGAAAAAGAAATTTGGGTGCTCACCCTGACTGATAGTCAAGGTGAAAGAAAAGTAGCTGAGACTACAAGAAAAGCAAAAAAAGATTAGTGGACGCTTAAGGAGAAGTTACCACGAACTGGGTCCAACCTTAAAGGGAAGGGACCAAAACAGAGCAACTATGTAGTGTAAAAAGTGCAGGAAAAGCACTAAGAAAAATTGTAGAGTTGAGACTCTACCGTTGAAATGCTGAAATTGTAGAAAATAGGAGCACATTGCTCGAGCTTGTTGGATGGTACGGAAGTGTGTTCAGCGTAGAGCTATAGATCACTTCCCTATGAAATGTTTACATGTTAAATGTGGAGTAACGTGTGATAAACCCAGGAAAGAACGGGAAGGAAAGAAAGAAGAAACGAATGGTCGAAAAGGACCAGTGGTACCATGAGCATTCCAGCAGACTGTGGAAGAAGCTCGTGAGGAGACTGATATGGTCTCCGATTATAATTGTTTTGGATATAACCCCGTGTATGTTATATTTGATCCATGAAGCTGTGCTTGGGATCGGTGACTTTGATGTCTTGTCTGAATATTTCATCAACGATTATGGATGAAATCTTGGAAGTAGCTATAGCAGATAGCAAATATGTTCGAGATATTGAACATCTGGGAGGTTGTCTGCCTAGGATTTACGGGACCATTTTTCCCTATAAATCCGAAGCCGATGACTACCAATGAATCTGAAGAAATTGTGCATATGAATTGGTTAGCAATGAATGATGCTAACATAAATTGTAGAAATATGAACATTATGGTTCTAAAAATCAGAAATGAATTGGATGAAAATCCAGAGTGAATGACCGTTGTTGAGAATACCGGTTACTTCACTTTGCTTAAACTCGGAGAAGAGTTAGTAAAGGAATGATGTTTTAGTTGGCCTCTGCAGTATTGGCCAAACTAAATAAAGCGGTGACAGAAGTGTAAAACTTTAAATGAACTCTTGGATGTCTCTTCCAAAGAATTTCCAGAATTACCGTCAGGTTGATGAGAAGAGTTTACAATTAAACTGTTTCTGGGAGCCATTCCTGTTATTCAGGCTCTATATTGATTAGCATCTGCAGAGATGGCAGAGTAGGAAAACAATTAGAAGAAATTGTTTTTGAATCGGGCTCTCATATGGCCGAATGTGTCATCGTGTGGAGCCCTATCTTGCTTGAAAAGAAGAAAGACAAGTTGATGTGTATGTGCATTGACTACCGAGAATCTGATATTCTCGAAACCAGAACGAATATGATGTACAGTTGTGCTAAATATTGGAGTTACTTCGTGGAGAAAAAAATAATATGCGAAGTTTTCCAAATATGAAATTTAGCTAAAAGAAGTTTCAATTCTTTGGGCATGTTAACAGTGTCAAAGATGATAAAGTAGATCCAGTGGAAATGATGCTGTGATGAAACGGGAACCGCCTGAGAAATCTGACTAAAATTGTAGTTCCTTGGATTGGCGGGTTATTATAGGAGAGTTGTAGAAAACTGCTCCTTAATTGTTGTTCCGTTGACTAAAGTTGACCAATAAAAGGTGAAAAGTTTGAGTGGGTAGAAAGACCACAAATATCTTTTCAAAGTTTGAGACAAACCTTGTGTGAAGCTCCGGTGTTAGCATTATCGCTAAGCGGAGAAGATAAATTGTTTTACAGAAATTCATCCAGAGTTAATTTTGGGTACATAACATTGCAGTAGCAATTATGATTTTGGCATTTAAGCTTTGGAGACACTACTTATGTGGTGTAAAGATTATTGTTTATACGGATCATAAAAGTTTGAAGTACTTAATTGATCAAAACGAAGCTAAATATGAAATAGCAAAGATAGACGGGTTACTTAAAGATTTCGGTTGTGGAATCTTGTACCCTCTCGGTAAAGCAAATGTGGTTATAGATGCCTTGAGTTGAAAAGAGTATCTTTTGAAAGATATAACCACATGTGTGAGTGTGGCGAATTGATTACCTGAGTTTATTCGGGTAGCACAGAAAGAAGTGTGCAAGTCTGAAAACGTGAAAAGTGAATAAATAGTTAGATAATTGAAGTATCTGGCAAGAAAAAAACTCACAGTGATTGAAAACACTTGGTGGTTGTGTATGTGGGTTTCAAATCGAGCGAGATATGCAATATACCCGGGGCAGTACCAAACTGCGTAGGATGATATAACCTATGCATTGGTGGCCGGGACTGAAGAAAGATATTGAAAGACATGTGAAAAGTGTCTGACTTGTGTGTAAGTAAAGTCAAATCATTAGAAGCACACGAAAAATTTAGCCGTTGTCGGTCCCAAAGAAGAAATGGGACGATATTATTATAGACTTTATAATAAAGTCTTTGCAAGTACCGCATGTGTATGACACCATATGGATAATTGCAGATCGATTGATGAAGTCAGCGTAAATTTATACCGACCAGTGATAAAAATCAAGATAAAAAAGTAGCGAAAAGTTATATAGACAAAGTCATTTGTCGACGTGAGTTACCGGTGCCGATTGTATCGGGTCGAGATAATAAAATTATTCGTCGATTTTGGCAAAGTTTCCAAGAAAAATTAGGTTCGGAAGTACTAATAAGTACCGTATATTATTAGCAGACTGATAGACAAGGTGAGATAATAATACAAATATTAGAAGATATGTTTAGAACTTGCATATTAGACTCTGGTGGAAGATGAGAATAACGTCTATCTTTGGTAGAAGTTGTAGATTATCACAGATATTATACTAGTGTTTTAATGGCTGGTATGAAGCGTTGTATGGAATATCGTGCAATACTCCGATTTATTAAATTGAAGTCTTGAAAAAGCCGTTGGCTCGATTATAGATTATGGTACAAACTGAAGAGAAGACTTGATGAACACGAGAAAGTTTGAAAATGGCTAATAATTAGTAAAAGTGGTATGTGGATCATCGAGTAAAACCGTTGAAAATCCAAGTGAGGAAAAATGGTGGTACTCAAAGTAAACCTTTGAGAAGATTAGAATCTGTTTGGGACGAAAAAAAAAGTTAAGTCCTCATTTATTGGACCTTTCCATATGTCCCAAAGATTAAGAATTGTGGTGTATTAATTGAAGTTTCTTGATGAACATCAAGATACTCATAATGTTTTCCATGTGTTTCAATTGCGGAAAACATTGCGTGATGAATATCTCTTGCTGAAATTGAGGTAGATGAGAAGTTAAGGTACCCGGGACAACCCAAGAAGGTGTTTGACCGGAAGATAAGACAGCTGCGAAATACGAAGATTAGTATGGTTAAAGTGCTTTGGCAATACTATAGAGGTTTCCATATGATATGGGAGACCGAAATTGTAATGAGAAAGAATTACCCTCGTTTGTTGGTATGATTTCGGGGACGAAATCTTTTGAAGGAGGGGAGAATTTGTAACACCACGATACTTTTGTTAAGTATTAATATGTTAATCATAGTGTATTTATGATTTAATATGGTGTTCTAAGTATTAGAAAGTTAATACTAGAAAAGGGTAATTTGGTCATTTTACCATAAAAGGGTAATTTGGTCATTTGACCATGGGAAGGACCAAATATGTTAAAATATTGTTTGCTTGTGGCAAAAATATAAGAAATGAAAGTCTTATGTCATAAAACTTGGTTATTGTGGCCAAAGTTCAAGAAATGGAACTTCAGGGGCTAAATTGTAAATTCTGGAAGTATAAATAGGAGAGTTGACTCTCCTATGTGTGGCTGAACATTTGAGATGATCAGGAGAGGGTTTTCTTGTGTGATTTCTGCAGAATCTTGGGGTTTCCTTGAGGATTGAAGCAAGAAATCCGATCATAGACTTGGAATTGAAGATTTTGAACCATTAGAGGTTAGTAATTCAAGTTCTAACCTAGATTGTTCTTGGTGGGTTTTATGGGTAAACTGAAATCTGTAATTTTAGTGTAATCCATGATGTTTGTATATGATTTCTGGGTTCAAACATGTCCATATGATAAGAACATGCCATTGAAACAATTGGTTTTGTTGAATTTGAAGTTTTGGGGTTTTTGGAACTAAGAACCCTAATTCTTCCTTTTGATTGATTGAGTTGGTTTCAATGGATTAAAACATTGTATAAATGGAGGGTTTTAGTCTGGAAATAAACCCCATATGATTAAGAACAAGAATAAGAACTTAATATGTCAAAACAGGGTGCTACAGTGCAAAATCGGGACTGAATCTGGACTGCCCAGCAAGAGCACGGGTCGTGCTCTTTATGCACGAGTCGTGCATGTCCTGCAAATCAAAGTTCCTTGCTATTTTAGCCTTGCACGAGTCGTGCTCCTCAAGGCTTAATTGTGCACGAGTCGTGCTTGCCTGGCAGGGGACTCAAAAACGTGAATTTTTGCTAGGCATGTCCGATTTACCTCAAACTTGAACCATAAGTCCATGATGGTTTAAAAAGTCCTAGAAAAATACTAAATTGAGTTTTTGACTCCTCGGGGGGCACTGTAGAACAATACGAATGCCTCGGTAAAGCGTGTAATTCATGAAAAGATGGTAAATGGAAAGTTTATCATCTAGACATTGTTTGTAATGTTATAATATTGAACTCTTATGCATTAGAGTCAATTAAAATGATTGTTAACCTATAATCATTGTGAAAATGAATGAAATTATAGGTACGGGACAAGATCTTGCGGAATATATTGAAAGGCAAGAAACAACTGGAATTTAAATGCAGCTAGTCTCCAGGTGAGTAATCTCACTTATATCATATATGATATGTATTGATTGGACTGTTACAGATTGAAACATATTTGGGGGGACGAAACTTGACAGTTTACAGACGCATTGAAAAGACAATACCAGATAAGCCGTGAGTCTGCGATAGACAAGAACGGAGCTGTGAGTCATTAATACGACAATACGAGATAAGCCGTGAGTCTATGAAAGACAAGAACGGAGCTGTGAGTCGATAATAAAAAGTAAAAAGACAATACCAAATAAGCCGTGAGTCTGTAAAAGACAAGAACGGAGCTGTGAGTCATCAAAAATAAAAAGACAATACCGGGTAAGCCATTAGTCAATGAAATGACAAGAACGGAGCCGTGAGTCTAGGCAAAAGCGGGGCAAACTCGTGAGCCATAAATGATTATGATATTTGACTTTAAGTCCAAATGGTGCGGTCTTTTGACTATGATATCGGGTTATTGAGCCCAGCTGGTGCGGCCTTTGGGCTATGACTTGTATATTGAAAATGTTTTGGTGCGGCATATATAGCTATGACACATGGTGCGGCTTATATAGCCATGATATATGGTGTAGTCCATTGTGACTAAGAAACATGGGACAAAAATGGTTAGATATGATTATATGTGCAAATAACTGACGTGGCTTGGTAATTACAGGTTATTATGATGTGAAATCCTAAGAGATATGTGGTCAGCCAGTAAGGCTAGGAGTTTGGATTCGATATCCAGACAGATATATGAATGTATTTTTATACATGTTATTTGCAGATACGATTACTCACTGAGCTTTATAGCTCGCGTTATTTGTTAAATGTCCCTGCAGGTTAGCATGATCCTGATAAGGGAAAAGATAGAGTCCGTGACTAAAGAAGTGGGACTTAGAGATGCTGTCAGTAGCAGCCCGGCTTCAAAGGAGATTATGGTATTTTATACTCTCCTTGATACACTTGTACCCGTTTTAAATAAAATATACCCCTTTCGTTATGGTTTTATGTATTGAAACCGTTGTTTTAAATGAAAAATTTTCAGGGGTGTTTTATTTTAAAAGCCGGGTGTTACAGTATATTTATTATAAATGATTAAAATGTTAAATTGTTAAAAAATTTCTAACTAAATTAATTATATTCATATTTTGGAGTATATTTAAAATACCATATGATATTGATATGTGAATCTGAGAAAATTGTTGTGTGTGTAAATAATTTATATTGTGAATGAGAGTAAAATCATTATAAATGGTTAAAATGTTGAAGTAGTAAAAAACTGTTAAGTAACTTCTCAATACTATATGATTTTGATATGTGAATATGAATAAGTTTTCGTGTAAGTATGAGTAAATCCATTTGTGAATAAAGTATATTACTTATAAATGGTTATAACATTGAAATAGTAAAAGTTTTAAAAGTAAAATAAATACTCATATTCAAATTTTTACAGTTTAGATTCACATGTGAATCTGAACTGTTATTATGTTATTCTCTGTTGGCATTCATAGTAAATTCATTATAAATGAATAAAATGTTGAAGTGTTAAAATTTTCGTAAGTAAATTAATCATACTCATATTACAAATTATATTTAAAATACCCTATGATATCGATATGTGTATCTGAGTAATTATTGTGTGAATGTAAGTAAATTCAATTGTGAATCAGAGTAAAATTCATTATAAATAGTTAAAATGTTGAAGTAGTAAAAAACTTATAATTAAATTCTCAATAGTATACGATATTGATATGTGAATATAAGTAAATTTTTGTGTAAATATGAATAAATCCACTTGGAATCAAGTACATTACTTATAAATGGTTATAATTTTGAAGTAGTAAAAGTTTTAAAAGTAAAATAATTACTCATAGTCAAATTTTTACAGTTCAAATTCACATTATGAATCTAGACGAGTTGTACTTATATAAAAATTTATTTTTTATATATCAATATGGATGTTTATTTGTAGAGGTCAAAAAATTATGAATTTTGGTATATTCGGTTTTTATTTTTGAAAAAGAATAATGTCGAAAAATAAAAAAAAAACAAAAAAATGAAGTGTGTTTTTTATTATAATCCTCTACATGTGCGTTGACCTAAGAAATTTACAACCAGTTTTTTGGCTGTTGATAATTTTAATTCCGACGATCGAAATTAGTCATTTGGTACCATGGATAAATTTAGTCCCTTATTGAACCCAACTATATATATATATATATATATATATATATATATATATATATATATATATATATATATATATATATATATATATATATATATATATATATATATATATATATATATATATATATATATAAAATCATCTAAAATAAGATTGAGTTATAATTAGTTTAGACAGAAAGAAATATTGTGATTAGTTATTTAATAGACGAGAAAATTGCAAAATTGGTCCCTGTAGTTTTCCAAAATGGTCAGGTTTGGTCCAAAATGAGTTTTACTAGCACCTAAGGTCCAAAAATGTTGTATTTGTTGCGAGTTTGGTCCAATTTAAAAAAAAAAAAAATACTTAGAATGACTTTTTTGCCCTTACTTTTTTCTTTTTCATTTTCTTTTAATTTATTTTATGTTTTTATGATTTAAAAAAACAAATAAAAACCCTCCTCCCTTTACCCGTCCCCCTTGCTCTCTCTCTCTCTCTCTCTCTCTCTCTCTCTCACAGCCGCTACTAGTAAAAACAAATAAAAACCAACGATTTGATGGGGTTTGAGAAATGGTAAAGGTGATAGTCTGTGTTTCTAGTACATCAACGGGAACAGTAGAGCCGCTACTGTTGCTGTCGGCGGTGGTGGAGGGAGATTGTAGGTTAGGAACGATGTTGGTGGAGGCGGCCGTCGGCGTTTCTGGAACTCTGTTTCATCTTCTCTCCCTCTCCTTCTCCCCAATTGAACCGATTCTGATTCTGATTCTTGGATGTATTTTCACCCCGGATTGTAGTCCCTTAAGCGATACATTCAGGATTTGAGAGGATCTGGTATTCTGATTCTGATTCTTGGATGTATTTTCACCCCGGATTGTAGTCCCTTAAGCGATACATTCTTGGATGTATTTGATTCGTTTGCTGTTGTGAGTGAGGATCTTCATAGGCACCGTTGATTTCTCAACCACAATCTCCCAATACGTCAAATCCACCGCCTTCCCAGCGTCGAGACCTCGAGTCTTCGTCGGACTATTGACTGAAAAACAGACTCCTTCAAGGCGGTGACTCGAGAGACTGAAATATCGACCACCGCTAGTTCAATGGAGGGGCTCTCTACTCTGTGAGCTCGAGGTTTTGGAGGTATTTTCACCCCGGATTCCAGCTTCAAGACTGGTTGATTCTTTTCCTTTTCATTGTGTGTGTTTGCAGGGGGAGGGGTGGGTGTTGATCGATGGGTGTTGACCGGTGTATGTATGCGTGTGTTTTTGTGGGTGTTCATCTGGTTCATCCGAGTTCTGTAGATTGTGTGTGTGTGTGTGTGTGTGAAGGAGAGAAAGGTTTTGGCTATCCATTTGAGAGAGAGGAGAGGATTGACTAGCATCGGAATCAAGTTGGAAGAGTTTGGGGATAGAGGAGCGATGTTGCAGGTGGATCGCTAAAGATAGGGAAACATCCCAAAATTCAATCGTGAGTGAGAACGAAAAGAGAAGATGAAGACGGAGAAGAAGAGAGAGAGAGATTGGTTTTATTTCTTTTTTGTTTTTTTTTTAATCAGAAAAACATAAAATAAATTAAAAGAAAAGGAAAAAGAAAAAGTAAGGGCAAAAAAGTCATTCTAAGTATTTTTTTTTAAATTGGACCAAACTCGCAACAAATATAACATTTTTGGACCTTAGGTGCTAGTAAAACCCATTTTGAACCAAACCTGGCCATTTTGACAAACCACAGGGACCAATTTTGCAATTTTCTCTTTAATAGAGAGTATGAGAATGGAAGTCAAATTATCACACAAATCAAAATTGTCAGAGTTGCATCTCGTCCGATGTCCGGAAAGAAATACTCCCAATGCTTAGTTTCTTCTTGAACTTACTGCTTCTATTGCTGTCGGCAACATTATGAGCTTCCCGATATTAATAAAAACAAAAAAAAAAGAGAAACCCAAAGAAACATATTGATTTTACCTAAATCTTGCATTACTAGTTTTTATTTTAAAGACAAATACAGATAAAAATAATATTATCACAATTAGTTAACGACGAGCCTTTATGAACGCACGTTCATCGATTTAAGAAACCTAGCTAGCAGCAATTATCCCTTGCAATCAGGGTTTGTTTTATTGGCAACCGATACAATTTGTAACCCTTGTAATAAAAAATGTTTGGTTCATACAATTCGGGCAAAGCGTGGATGGATTTTTAGTGACGTATTTGAGTATTATGGTAGAAGTATAATCGATTATCAATAATAGTGGAGTCCAACGTCAAAGGTTTAAAACTAAAATGAATAAACTTAGCAAAGAATTAGAGAATAATTAATGAATATATTATTTTACTAAATAAATATCTTTAGCCAAAAATGATCATTGTAATTACTAAAAAAACATATCCTTTCTAGTAGTTAAGTAACGATTAAAAAGCATCCTTAATAATTAAATAATAATTATTTTTATTTAAATAATAAATATTAATTAACCTTTTAAAGACTTCCTATACAATTTTTTTTACAAATTTAAATTTTAAATACTTTTTGTACAGTTTTCTTTTAAATCTGTTTTACACTTTTTTATAATTTTTTTTGGTAGATTTCTTAATTTAAAACTCCCTTTACAATATTTTCAAAAATTTTTATAATGTTTTCTTAACTTATTTTACAATGAAAATTTTTACAATTTTTTAAATAAATGTATTTTTAAAAAATTATAGAAAAAGTGTAGAAGTGGCTGTAAAAATGTTTAAAAAATTGTTAAAAATATAAAAAGTTGTATAAAAAGTCTTAAATAAAATTTATAAAAATTTCTACAAAAAGTCTTAAAAGATAAAATGAAAACGAATTCTGGATGGGATTTGTAAAAAAAGTTTCGTCTAAAATCTTCATTTTTGTAAAATAAATTTTTTGGAACGGTTTTGTAAAATAAGAGGTTATAAAAATTACAACTTATAAGAAAAAATATTTAGTTATAAAAAATAAAACTATAACAAAAAATAGATTGAAGAAAAAAGGTGTTTTATTTTAAAAAAATTTGGTGCCTTTTGTTAAAAAAATGTTATTAAAAAATTAATAAAAAGTTGATATCCAAAATTTTAATTATTTCAAATTTTGTCATATTCACAAATTTTGCATCAACGTGGATATACTTAAGTATTGACCAGAATAAAAAAATACATTCCAATTAAAACTATTTTATTTTTTATTTATAACGCCATAATAAAAATAGAAAAAGAGTTGATTAATAATAAAAAACTAAAATACATGATATGTTTAAAAAAGAAAAAAAACAGAAAAAAAAATCTTAATTAATGCTTAACTTAGTTTAAGTTATGTAACTAATAATTTTTTAATAACAACAAACAAAGCTTTTGTTTAGTATTCAATGTTAAAAGAAGTTTGAATTTTAACAACAGATGTTTATAGTACGTTATTTAGCGGCACCTAAAAATTATGGAGGTTGATTCTTCCATGACACATTTTTATTTATCCATAGAATTTTATATAAATGGAAAATTATGCCCCTTATCTAAATTCAGAGAACTAGAAGAGTGAAAAATCCAAAGGACACATTGCCAGATTTCGTGAGGTTTGAGTTGAAGTTAAAGGAGTTGCCTTAGTACTTTCGAAACCTGCAATTGATCTTCGTCCAATCACTATTTCTGGATAAGTCTAGACGTATCCGTACGAGCACCCATGGTGCCAATGAACACGAGAAGCAGACTTGTACGTATGCCCAAAAGCATCAACTCGAAGATTTTCAACCAAACGCTAAATGTGAAGGCAGGTTTGGGAAGATGAAATCTGGAGCTCTAAAGATCTAAGGCTAAATGTGAAGGAAACTCCTTTAACTTCAACTCAAATCTTAGTTCTATTAGTTCTAGAAATGGGGTAGGATTTTCGTTGTCGGAGGTTAAAACAATATAAAGATTTCCAGATAAGTCTAGACCTATCCGTACAAGCACCCATGTTGCCAATGAACATGAGAAACAGACTTGTACGTATGCCCAAAAGCATCAACTCGAAGATTTTCAACCAAAGGATAATTGTGAAAGCAAGTTTGGGAAGATGAAATCTGGAGATCTAAAGATCTAAGGTTACCTGAAGAAAGGAAAGTGGCCGATTTCGCCGAGAGGTCGATTAGAAACTTTTTTAATTTCACTTTTCAATGAGGGAAAGACAAAGAAATCATTCAGCATTGGGGATGATGATGAGCCAATAGTTCATGCGAACAGGGAATCAAAATATGCCAATGCTTCAATTCCTTTGGTGTTGAAATCCTTCTTCCTCATTCGACCTCCTTCCCCTTCGACGCTGCAATAATAATTATGGAGAGATTTATTGCTAATAAAACTGGACCCCTTACTCTATGGAAGCAAATCACGTGCATATTTATATTGTAGATTGCGAAGAATTAATGGAAGAGTGTGTATGGTGGCAATGGTAGAGAAAGCGGTGGGGGATTTCAGTTCTAGGGTTTTTATAGGTTTTTGGAGGGGGAATGCATTGATGTTGTGCCGATGGTAGGTTATGGTGATGATGGCGATAATGGTACAATTATGTTTAAATAAAGGGCGTTATTGTCCATTTATTATAAAAATTATGGACGAATAAAAAATAGGCGTGGAAGAATCAGCCTCCAAAAATTATTGTAACTACTTAATGAGTTCTTGTTCTTACATTTTTCTAGGAGTATAAGAGTAATTAATGAAATAAAGAGAACAATTGGTGGATAAGTTTATGTGTGCAAGTTAGTTCATATAGGGAGAGGTGGGTAGTAGATATTGTAGATGGTGGAAGTGTTATCGTTGTAGAGTATATGCCCGGGTGTCAGCTTGAGATTTATGGGATTCATTTTCCTATAAATATGAAGCCGATCACTACCAAGTATTTTGATGTAATTGTAGGAATGGATTGGTTGGGAGCAAGCAAAGCACAAGTTGTTTGTGACAAGAAAATAATTTTAATAGAACCTCAAGATGGTTCCCATCTCACTATTAATGGTGAGAGGCGACCTGGTCGAGTTCCGATAGTTTCTATGGCTAAGGCGAGAAGTTATGTCAGGAAAGGCGCCTATTCATTTATGAAACATGTGTTGTTGGTAAAATACCTAAAGTGAGAGTGGAGGGTGTGGAAGTAGTGAAAGAATACAATGATGTTTTCCTGATGAACTTCCTGGGTTACCACCCGATCTACAGATTGAATTCACCATTGATTTGGTACCAGGAGTTAACTCGATCGCTCTTGCTCCTTATAGGATAGCCCCTTTTGAAATGAAAGAATTGAAAAAGAAACTACAATAACTTTTAGATCGTGGGTTTATTTGGCCCAATACTTCTCCGTGGGGTGCTGCATTCTATTGGTGAAGAAAAATGATGGTTTTTTTTTTTTTTTTGCATATGCGCATAAATTATCGTGAGTTGAACAAAATAACTCTAAAGAATCAATAACATTTGCCTAGAAT
Organism: Cichorium intybus; assembly: GCA_023525715.1. Classification (NCBI taxonomy): domain Eukaryota; kingdom Viridiplantae; phylum Streptophyta; class Magnoliopsida; order Asterales; family Asteraceae; genus Cichorium; species Cichorium intybus. The sequence goes on along the minus strand of CM042017.1, from coordinate 32,156,781 downwards.
TCACGATTTGTTCGACCAACTTCAAGGAGCCTCATATTTCTCCAAGATAGACTTGAGATCCAAGTATCATCAGTTGAAAATTAGGGAGACCGGTGTTCCGAAAACATCTTTCCATACTAGATATGGCCATTTTGAGTTTTTAGTAAATCCTTTAGGGCTTAATAACGCTCATGCTGCATTCATGGACTTAATGAATGGAGTGTGTATTCCTTTCCTTGATCGATTTTTCATTGTGTTCATGGATGATATTTTGATATATTCTAGAAGCCAAAAAGATCATTGGGTGCAGCTGCAGTAGGTTTTGGAACTCCTTCGTAAGGAGAAATTGTACGCTAAATTCTCAAAGTGCGAATTCTGGTTACGTGAGGTCCAGTTTGTTAGACATGTTATTGGTAGTGATGAGTGAAAGTCGATCCTAGCAAGGTGGAGGCAGTAATGAAGTGGGAACCTCCTCGGAACCCTTACGAGATACAGAGTTTCCTTGGGTTAGCAGGTTATTACAGACGCTTTGTAGAATTTTTTTAACCATTACATTGCCTTTAACCAAGCTGACAAAGAAAAATGAGAAATTTGTTTTGATTGAGTCACAGTCTGAAGCAAGCGTTATGTGAGGCCCCTATGTTGACACTACCGCAAGGTGAGGATGACTTTGTGATATATATCAACGCCTAGAAGGTGAGTTTGGAATGTGTTCTTATGTAGAGAGTTAGGGTGATTGCTTATGTATCCCGACAACTCAGGGAGGCTGAGAAAAGGTACCCGTATTGGTTTGAAGATCTGGAGGCACTATTTATATGGAACTAAGTTTCACATTATTCGGATCATAAAAGTTTGACGTATTGGTTTGATCAAAAGGAACTTAATATGAGACAGTGCCAATATATGGATCTACTGAAGGACTATGGTTGCGAAATTTTGTATCATCCCAAGAAGGCAAATGTGGTTATGAATGCTTTAAGCAGGAAGGACCGACCTATTCAAGTTGTCTCGGCTCGAATGAGCGTGACTAGCCGGTTACCTGAATTGATTTAGGAAGCTCAAGCTGAAGCAAGTAAAATGGAGAATTTGAAAGCGTAACAAATGTTAGTTATATTAAATAATTAGAAGAAAATTTACAGAAATTGAAAAAAAAATGGTCGTATTTGGGTGCCCAAGTGGGGTGAAGTACGTGCATTACTATTGGAAGATGCTCATTTCACTCGGTAAATGGTTCACCCGAGTAGCACAAAGATGTATCATACATTGAAGTATGATTATTGATGGTCGGGAGTGAAGAGGGATGTGGGTCAGTATGTGGAGAAGTGTTTAACTTGTCTGTAAGACTGCAAGTTAAGGCTAATCATCAGATACTGCATGAAAATATTCAACCCTTGTGGATCCTGGTAAAGAAGTGGGATGAAGTAATTATGGATTTCGTAACCAAGCAATCTAGAACCCCTTGAGGGCATGATTCCATTTGGGTTATTGTTGACCGATTGATAAAATCCATGCAACCTGTGCCTATACGAGAGAGTTATCAAGTGGAGAAGCTTGCTAGTATTTATATTAGAGAGGTGGTACGCTTGCATAGGTACCCAAAGGTCATGCCGAAATTTTGTTAAAACTATTAGATTATTTTGGGACATTAGCTTTTAAATGTTTTATTGCTTTACCATGGTTGAGTTGATATGAGTTTGTAACCCCCAAAGTTGTTTAAACATTTTTAAAACTTATATGTTTATGTTGGGACTAAAAGTTCTAAGATATTACTTAATGTCATGAGAAAATCTTTTATAAATGATGTAAGTTTTGCATCACAATGTTTATAAAATATTTCACACACACACCCACACAAACACACACACACACACACACACACACACACACATATATATATATATATATATATATATATATATATATATATATATATATATATATATATATATATATATATATATATATATATATATATATATATATATATATATATATATATGTTGGATTAGGTGTCTAAGCCATGACTAATAATTAGTATTTACCTAATTAATAGAAGCACAGTCCATTTGGGTTGCCCTCATGGCTGGAGGTTTGGTAGAAAATTCGGTAGAGAGAAAGGTTGATTTATTATGGGATTAATAAATCAACAGGAATTAAATATATGGTTTATTAATATATTAAAGTCATAATATATTAATTAGAAACTATATTAATTAATTAGGAATTAATCCAGAATTAATTGGATTTAATTTGAGGATTAATTAATTAGTTAAAGGTGCAGGGACTGAAACTGTAATTATTCAATAGTTGAGTAAGTGACAGTGAGAGTGACCAGTGTGAAAATCGATTATATATATATATATATATATATATATATATATATATATATATATATATATATATATATATATATATATATATATATATATATATATATATATAAATCAATTTTGGTATATAATAGGATAAATATGAATTTGAATTATAAGATAAAAGGTTTATCTTATTTGAATTCAAAAAGGTTTATCCTTGAGGCTTATCAACTGGTTATTCTGTAACTATAAATAGGGGTCCCTGGAACCCTATTTTCTGCGCCACTTTTGACCTAGAGGCTCTCTGGAATTTTCGATCCATATACTTCTCAGCTTGGGTGTGACTTTCATTTGAGGCAGGATATTTTTGCTGCTCAGCTTCCAAGAAATAAAGGTTGGTTTTTCTGTTTTGATCTTTAGTTTCTTTTATTGGCCTTTAGGTTTTTGTTATATGTTCAATTAGAAGAAAACATAGATGCTTATAGGTTGCATGTGAACTTAGGTTATTTAGTTCATGGTTTGCAGAAAACCTTTCAGTGGTGTCAGAGCCTGTTTTGTTTTCTTGTTGAATTGCTATAACTGTTTTAGGGTTTAAAAGCTTCTAAACCCTATTATTGTATGGATCGACTTTTAGGATTAGGGTTTTGGAAACCCTAATCCCCCCATGTGATTTTCGAAATTTGCTAAAGGGTTTTAGGAGGTTTTCTATTTTTGGTAACTTTATTTGTTAATTAAATGGATAACCTTAAACTCCATTATTTGATTTCGATTTTTAAGGGGTTTAGGATAGGTTTTAATTAATTTGATTAATTTGGATAAACCTATCTACACTTGAATTAATTTAATTAATTGTTAATTAAAAGATAATTCAAAAGGGATTTAATTAATTTTAAATTTTCGAAAATTAATAGAAAAATCCAGAAAAATATTTTAAAATGGTTAAAATATTTAGATTTAATTAATTTAATTAATTGGTAATTAAAATTGATTAAATCGATTTTAAGGTTTAATTTAATTTAAAATTTAATTGTTTAAATTTGGTAAAATTAAAAGATAAACCTTGAATATTTTAAAGGGTTTTAAAATACATCTTATATATGTTATTAAAAGTTAATATTATATATATGAGATAAATTTGGTTAGTCAAATCAATAGTAGGCCTCATTCACGAAGCTGGTCTATAAAGTGGGTATAAGGAGACTGCCTATAAAATGGTAGTCTAATGGGTGAACACTCTCACCCACCGCTCGCCTGATCAGTGGAGGGTCGTTAGCCGAACGGGTTTGACAGAACCACTAAATCATTAAAAGTATAATGATCAAAGTACTAGAACCTTTACACAAAATCCCAATCTAGTTACTTTAGGAAAAATGTGAATTTGATGCTAATCCATGAAATTGCACATTGCACTTTATGAAACGTTGGTAGAGCGTGTGTGGTTTACCGGCACACCAATGGGGGTTCATAAAGAGTGGCAATGGGTGTCTCGGGTGTTATCATTGTTGATGGAGCGTGTGTGGTTTACCGGCACATCAATTTGAGATGATAATGGACCCCGAGAGTACCAAGCTAATTTGCATGGTTATTCACACCCGGTTTGTGATCCTCGGCATCCCAGTCACAAACGGTGGGGCATATCCGAGATTAAACATGCTATTGAACAGTTCAATAAATCTCAAAAGATACTAGGAATTCCATTTATAATAAGATTATTTTTCCGCGGTGGAATTGGCTGAATCGTCATTCGCCTACCTTTATAAAATTTGCTTATAGATTACGGCATCCCTCTTCTATGTTGCAAATTGTTATAGTTGGATCCTAGCCTTATTTTATATTGGGTTATTATAAGGACCGACAAGTATCTAATTAAACTTACCTTCTTTTATAGATGTCTTCTGCTGATCAATCTGCTCCCCACTCAAACTCCAGCGTTCCCTCTATCCTCTCACTGTGTTCCAAGGTTCAGCTAAACGGGACAAACTACAATGACTGGATTAGAAACATCAAGATGGCTCTGAGGTATGAGAATGTAACACCCGGCTTTTTAAACAAAAACACCCCTGAAAAAAAATTTTCATTTAAAACACAGGTTTCAATACATAAAACCATAACAAGGGGTATTTTTACTAAAAACGGGTACAAGTGTATCAAGGAGAGTATAAAATACCGCAACTCCTTTAAAGCCGGGCTGCTACTGACAGCATCTACGAGTCCTACTTCACGAGTCACGGACTCTATCTTGTCCCCTATCAGTATCATGCTAACCTGCAGGGACAGTAACAAACGGTATGAGCTACAAAGCTCAGTGAATAATCAAATCTAGTAATAACACGTATTAAATACAATCATGTATTTGTCTGGATATCGAATCCAAACTCCTAGCCTTACTGGCTGACCGAATACCTCTTAGGATTTTACATCCTAATTTATAGTCTTACAGACTATAACATAATAACCTGCATTTAACAATCCACGTCAGTTATTTGCACGTATAATCATATACGACTATTTCTGTCCCATATCTCTTAGTCACACTGGACCGCATTATATTTCATGGCTAACAGCCGCACCCTATGTCATAGCTATACAGGCTGCACCAAAACATTATCAATATACAATTCATAGCCCGTAGGCCGTACCAGCTGAGTTTGATAACCCGATAACATAGCCAAAAGGCTGCAACATGTACCTGTAACAAAGTCATAGCCAAACAGGCTGTACCATGTACCTGTAACCAAATCATAGCCAAACAGGCTGCAACAAATATCATAGCCCGAAGGCCACATCGGAGACATAGCCCGAAGGCCGCACCGGAGTCATCGCCCGAAGGCCACATCGGAGACATAGCCCGAAGGCCGCACCGGAGTCATAGCCAACAGGCTGCATCAAATCATAGCCCGAAGGCCGCATCGGAGACATAGCCCGAAGGCCGCACCGGAGTCATAGCCAACAGGCCGCATCAAATCATAGCCCGAAGGCCGCATCGGAGACATAGCCAACAGGCCGCACCGGTTGGACATACAATCCAAAATCATTGCCCGTAGGCAACATCCATTGGATAAAAAATCTAGAATTAATTATGGCTCACGGATTAGCCGCTATTGCCTAGACTCACGGTTCCGTTCTTGTCATTGCAATGACTCACGGCTTATCCGGTCTTGTCTCTTCAATCGTATCTTTGAACTATCCATTTCGTCCCACAATCAGTTTCAACCTGTAACAAATCAATCATCATATATCACATATGGTATCAGTGAGATTACTCACCTGAAGGATTATTACAACTAATTTGTTGTTCCTTGCTTTCCGATACGATCCGTAGAATTTTGTCCCGCACCTATAATTTAATCATTTTCAACATGATTATAGGTTAATACCCATTTCAACTAACTCTAATACACTAGAGTTCAATAAAACATTGTTATAAACAATGCCTAGTTAATAAACTTTCCGTTTACTAACTTTATATGAATTTTACTATTCACCGGGACATTCGGATCGGTCTACAGTGCCCCCGAGGGGTCGGAAACTCAATATAAAAATTTTCCCAAACTTTTCAGACCATAACGAGCCTATGGTCCAAATTTGAGCTAAAACGGACAAGCCAAGCAAAAGTTAGCATTTCAAAGTCCCTGCCTGAGGGGCGCACCCCGCCCAGACATGGGCGCACTGCGCCTGGGCGCACCCCGCCAGGCTTTTGGGCGCACCGCGCCTATCGCCTGCAGGTGTCTCCTGTCCAGCCGCGATTTATGCACTGTAGCAATCAGTTTTGGTCCATTAAGGCCTTAATCAGGTCCTTAATCGATTGGGGTTTGTTCTAGGACTAAAACCTTATACCTTAACAAGGTTTTCAACCATCCAAAACAACCAATTCAATCAAAATGAAGAATTAGGGTTCTTAGTTCTAACAACCCCAAACTTCAAATTCATCACTAATAGCAACCTACTTCCACTTTCTTTAGTTAAGTCCTTATTCTAATGACTTAAGGGAAGTATTACATCAACTTAAACACACAATCATCACTGCAAATGCAGTTTTGAGTTACTACAAAACCCATCAAGAAATAACAAGCTAGAACTTGGAATACCAACCTTCAAAGCTTCCAATCCTTCATTCCAAAGTTAGGAATCGAAATTCAAGCCTCAACCTTCAAGAATTCCTCCAACTTCTGCAGAATTTCTAGAGAGAAACTCTCTCCCGTAGCTGCACACAATGGCCAGTCAAAGAGAGTCAACTCTCTCTATATATATCACAATATTTTGCAAATTTGGTCCCTAAGTTCATTTCCTTGAACTTTGACCACAATAACCAAGTTTTATTACAATAAAACTTTCATTTCTTACATTTTGGCCACAACCAACAATATTTTTACATAATTGGTCGTTGACTTGGTCAAATGACCAAAATACCCTTTTTCGGTAAAACGACCAAAAATCAGTTTTTATAACATTTTAAGTCCAAAACTTAAAATATTATTTCAAACCAAATACTTTTCTGTCCAAAAGACCATTTTACCCTTACAAGGTAAAATGACCAATTTACCCTTTTATTATAATTATATAATAAAGTATCTTGGCGTTACAAATTCTCCCCTCCTTCAAAAGATTTCGTCCCCGAAATCATACAAACAAACGGGAGTAATTCTTTCTCGTTACAATTCCGGTTTCTCATATCATATGGAAACCTTCATGGTTTTTGCTACAGCTCTTTAACCATACCAATCTTCATATCTCGTGGTTATATCACCACTCGCATATCACTCATCCGGTTGTCCCGGGTACCATAATCACTTATCTTCCTCATTTCAACATGAGGGATTCGTTAGCATTTATCAATCTATGTTCTCAGAACCCTGAGACCCATAGAAAACATTTACAATCATCTTGAAATTCATCAAGGATATTCAATCAATACACTGCAATTCTTGCTTTTGGGACATACGAAAAGGTCCAATCAACAAGGACTCATCTTTCCTTTTTGTTCCACATCAATTTCTAGTCTTTCCGGAGTCACTTTGAGTTCCACTTTCTTCCCTTACTTGGGGTTTCAAAGGTTTTACTCGACAATCCGCATACTACTCTTGTCGATCTTGGTCTATTTCCAAGCTTTTTCGAACTTGCCAAATCTTTTCTTCTGTTTGAGATACAATCTCAGGTTTAGTCAACGGCTTCACCCCAACTTCTGTCTAGCAAATCGGCGTACATCACGGTAGTCTATGCAATACCTCCTACGAGTCAATAAAACGCTAGTATAATACCTGTACTAATCTACAACTTCTACCAAGGATAGACGGTCATCTAGTTTTTCCACTAGGGTCTGTTATGAAGATTTCAGGCATATCTCCTAAGGTCTGCATCACTATCTCACCTCGTCAATCCATCTGGGATTCGCACACAGTACTTACTAGTACTTTTGAGCTAATAATTCTAAGAATTAATGCTAAATTCAGCAAATAATTCTAGTATCTCGATCCGATACAGTCGTCACCTGTGGTGCACGTCAACAATTCTCTTTTTCTATGTAGTTTTTTTTTTTTTTTTTTTTTTCACTACTTTTCGATCTTAATTCCTTCTTTGGTCAGTATAAAACTACACTGATTTCATCAATCAAACTGCAATCACCCATATGGTGTCATACCCATGTGGTATTTGCAAGGACTTTACTACAAAGTCTATGATATTTTTCGTCCCATTTCACTTTTGGGACCGACAGTCCGCATACTTCTAATGATTTGACTGTAGTTACACACAAGTCAAACATTTTTCACATGCCTTTCTTCAGCCCCAGTCACCAACACATAGGTTTTATCGACCTATACAGTTTGGTATTGCCCCGGGTATGCTGCATATCTGATACAAAATGCATCTTTTCAAGATGATTTTTATGTTTCACTTGGCTTTGGAACTCACATACCCAATCACCAAGGTTTTTCAAACTCTGTGAATTTCTAACTAGCTCCTTTCAATAGCTAATCATTCATTTACTTTTCACAATTTCAGACTTGCACACGTCTTTCTGTGCTACCCGAATCAACTCAGGTAATTAATTTGCCACATTCACGCATGTGGATGTAACCCTCAAAGGTTACTCTTTTCAATCCAAGACATCTATAATCACATACGCCTTTCTGAGATGGTACAAGATTTCATACCCGAAATCTCTAAGTAACCCATCTATCTTTACTATCTCATCTTCAGCTTCTTTTGATCAATTAAGTATTTCAACTTTTATGATCTTATCGCTATAAGCTTTACTCCATACAAATAGTGTTTCCAAAGCTTAAATGCCACGTTCACAATTGCTACCGCAACGTCATGCATCCACAGTCAACGTTGGATACATTTCAATGATCCAATCCATCTTCTCTACTTAGCATCATTGCTAATTTAGAGGTTCACACAAGATTTATTCCAAACCTTTACAACCTATCTGTGGTCTTTCTACCACTCAGATTTTACACTTTTTCTTGGTCAACTGCAGTTAGCTAACCAGCAATCAAGGAGCAGTTTTCTACAACTCTCCTATAATAATCCGCCAAATCCAAGGAACTACAATGTCAGTCGGATTCCTCAGGCGGTTCCAGTTTTACCACATCATCTATCCCACTGGATTTATTTCATCATCTTTGGCAGTATTATCATGCCCAAGGAGTTGAAACTTCTTTTAACCAAATTTTCATACTTGGAGAATTTACATATCACTGAACTCAGTGAAGTAACTCCAGTATCTGGTACAATGTACCTCATATTCAATCTGGTTTCGAGAATATCACATTCTCAGTAGTCAATGTACATACACATTAACTTATCTTTCTTCTTTTCAAAGGACTCCATCTAATGACAACTACAGTCATATGAGATCCCAATTTAAAAAAAAAACAATTTCTTCCAATTGTTTTACCACTCTGCCATCTCTGCAGAGGCTAATTAACACAGAGCCTAGATAACAGGAACGGCTCCCAATACCAGCTTAATCATAAGCTCTTCTTGCCAATCTGGCAGAAATCTTGGAAGTTCTTTTCAAAAGAATCATCCGAAAATTATTTAAAGTAGTACACTACTTTCACCACTTTACTAAGCTTGGCCCATACCACGTATGCCAACTACAACATCAGTCCTTTACTAACTCTTTTCTGAGTTTAAGCATAGAAGCTAACCGGTATTCTCAACAACGGTCATTTACCATGGATTTTCATCCGCTCATTTCCGCTTTCTGAACCATCATGTTCATATTTCTACAATTCATGTTAGCATAATTCGTTGCTAACCAATTCATAAGCACAATTGCTTCAGATTTACTGGTAGTCATCGGCTTCAGATTCATGGGGAAAAATGGTCCCGTAAATCTTAGGCAGACTACATTCCAGGTGTTCAATATCTTGAACATACTTGCTATCTACAATAGCTATTTCAAATATTTCATCCAAAATCGTTGATGAAAAATTCAAACAAGACATCAAGTCATCGATCCAAAGCATAACTTTATGGATCAAATATAACATACACGAGTTATATTCAGAACAATGACATTTTCGACTATATCAGTCTCCTCACGAGCTTCTTCCACAATCTACTGGGATGCTCATGGTACCATGGGTCCTTTTCGACCATTCGTTCCTTCTTTCTTTCCTGGGTTCATCACCCGCCACTCCACATTTAGCATGTGAGTATTTCAATAAGAAGTGATCTATAGTTCCACACTGGAACCACTTCCGTCCCATACAACAAGCTCGAGCAATCTGCTCCTATCATCTGCAATTTCAGCATGTCAACAGTAGAGTCTCAACTCTACAATCTTCCTTAGTGCCTTTCCTGCACTGATCACTATACATAGTGGCTCTGTTTTGGTCCTTTCCCTATAAGGTTGGACCCAGTCTGTGGTAACTTCGTCCGAAGCGTCCACTAATCGTTTTCTGCTTTTTCTTGTAGTCTCAACTACTTGTCTTTCACCTTGATATCAACTAAGGTGAGCAACCGATTCCTTTATCTGACCACATCAGTTAACATTGCTTGTCACGTGGATTTTTCCGCTACTTGTCTCGTTGCCCCTCGTTCGATGGAATCTTGAGAAAAGGCTGATCCGCCTCTTAAAGTTACACGCACTAAATTTCTCCCAGTAATATCCGCTGCTCATACTTCTTATACGTTAGAAGTCAGCAATAGTTAGGTTATATATGTATAATAACAACTATATACACCTAACAGCTCATCATGTCTACTATTTCAGGGTTTAAGTCCAGGAATCTACTCTATAGACACCTAGTTCACTTAAACCTCGGCTGTGATACCAACTTGTAACACCCGGCTTTTTAAACAAAAACACCCCTGAAAAAAAATTTTCATTTAAAACACAGGTTTCAATACATAAAACCATAACAAGGGGTATTTTTACTAAAAACGGGTACAAGTGTATCAAGGAGAGTATAAAATACCGCAACTCCTTTAAAGCCGGGCTGCTACTGACAGCATCTACGAGTCCTACTTCACGAGTCACGGACTCTATCTTGTCCCCTATCAGTATCATGCTAACCTGCAGGGACATTAACAAACGGTATGAGCTACAAAGCTCAGTGAATAATCAAATCTAGTAATAACACGTATTAAATACAATCATGTATTTGTCTGGATATCGAATCCAAACTCCTAGCCTTACTGGCTGACCGAATACCTCTTAGGATTTTACATCCTAATTTATAGTCTTACAGACTATAACATAATAACCTGCATTTAACAATCCACGTCAGTTATTTGCACGTATAATCATATACGACTATTTCTGTCCCATATCTCTTAGTCACACTGGACCGCATTATATTTCATGGCTAACAGCCGCACCCTATGTCATAGCTATACAGGCTGCACCAAAACATTATCAATATACAATTCATAGCCCGTAGGCCGTACCAGCTGAGTTTGATAACCCGATAACATAGCCAAAAGGCTGCAACATGTACCTGTAACAAAGTCATAGCCAAACAGGCTGTACCATGTACCTGTAACCAAATCATAGCCAAACAGGCTGCAACAAATATCATAGCCCGAAGGCCACATCGGAGACATAGCCCGAAGGCCGCACCGGAGTCATCGCCCGAAGGCCACATCGGAGACATAGCCCGAAGGCCGCACCGGAGTCATAGCCAACAGGCTGCATCAAATCATAGCCCGAAGGCCGCATCGGAGACATAGCCCGAAGGCCGCACCGGAGTCATAGCCAACAGGCCGCATCAAATCATAGCCCGAAGGCCGCATCGGAGACATAGCCAACAGGCCGCACCGGTTGGACATACAATCCAAAATCATTGCCCGTAGGCAACATCCATTGGATAAAAAATCTAGAATTAATTATGGCTCACGGATTAGCCGCTATTGCCTAGACTCACGGTTCCGTTCTTGTCATTGCAATGACTCACGGCTTATCCGGTCTTGTCTCTTCAATCGTATCTTTGAACTATCCATTTCGTCCCACAATCAGTTTCAACCTGTAACAAATCAATCATCATATATCACATATGGTATCAGTGAGATTACTCACCTGAAGGATTATTACAACTAATTTGTTGTTCCTTGCTTTCCGATACGATCCGTAGAATTTTGTCCCGCACCTATAATTTAATCATTTTCAACATGATTATAGGTTAATACCCATTTCAACTAACTCTAATACACTAGAGTTCAATAAAACATTGTTATAAACAATGCCTAGTTAATAAACTTTCCGTTTACTAACTTTATATGAATTTTACTATTCACCGGGACATTCGGATCGGTCTACAGTGCCCCCGAGGGGTCGGAAACTCAATATAAAAATTTTCCCAAACTTTTCAGACCATAACGAGCCTATGGTCCAAATTTGAGCTAAAACGGACAAGCCAAGCAAAAGTTAGCATTTCAAAGTCCCTGCCTGAGGGGCGCACCCCGCCCAGACATGGGCGCACTGCGCCTGGGCGCACCCCGCCAGGCTTTTGGGCGCACCGCGCCTATCGCCTGCAGGTGTCTCCTGTCCAGCCGCGATTTATGCACTGTAGCAAGCAGTTTTGGTCCATTAAGGCCTTAATCAGGTCCTTAATCGATTGGGGTTTGTTCTAGGACTAAAACCTTATACCTTAACAAGGTTTTCAACCATCCAAAACAACCAATTCAATCAAAATGAAGAATTAGGGTTCTTAGTTCTAACAACCCCAAACTTCAAATTCATCACTAATAGCAACCTACTTCCACTTTCTTTAGTTAAGTCCTTATTCTAATGACTTAAGGGAAGTATTACATCAACTTAAACACACAATCATCACTGCAAATGCAGTTTTGAGTTACTACAAAACCCATCAAGAAATAACAAGCTAGAACTTGGAATACCAACCTTCAAAGCTTCCAATCCTTCATTCCAAAGTTAGGAATCGAAATTCAAGCCTCAACCTTCAAGAATTCCTCCAACTTCTGCAGAATTTCTAGAGAGAAACTCTCTCCCGTAGCTGCACACAATGGCCAGTCAAAGAGAGTCAACTCTCTCTATATATATCACAATATTTTGCAAATTTGGTCCCTAAGTTCATTTCCTTGAACTTTGACCACAATAACCAAGTTTTATTACAATAAAACTTTCATTTCTTACATTTTGGCCACAACCAACAATATTTTTACATAATTGGTCGTTGACTTGGTCAAATGACCAAAATACCCTTTTTCGGTAAAACGACCAAAAATCAGTTTTTATAACATTTTAAGTCCAAAACTTAAAATATTATTTCAAACCAAATACTTTTCTGTCCAAAAGACCATTTTACCCTTACAAGGTAAAATGACCAATTTACCCTTTTATTATAATTATATAATAAAGTATCTTGGCGTTACAGAGAACAAAGAGTATGTTCTCGAGACCGAGCTTGTCGATGTCGACCCCGAAACTGCTACTCCCGAGGAAATTGCCTCGTACCAAAAACATTCTGATGATGCAACCAAAGTGGCCTGCATCATGATTGCCACAATGAACCCCGAATTGCAGAGGATATACGAAGACTACTGGCCCTATGAGATGCACCGTGAGCTTGAGGAAAAGTTCCGTAAGCAAGAGCGCATCGAGAGGTGCGAGGTGGTCAAGGACTTCACGAACAGCAAACCTAAAGATGGAGAGTCCATCTGTGCCCATGTGCAAAGAATGCAAGGTTACGTGGAGCGGCTTAGAAAGCTTGCGATGCCTGTACCGGAGGAGTTGGCCGTTGACATAGTGCTTAACTCCCTACCGAGTATCTAAGTATCGAGTTCTTAGACTATCTAAAGGAATGCAGAATAGTTTCGCAGTTGACACCTCCCAGAACACCACAGCTGAACGGTGTTGCGGAGAGGCGCAACCGAACCCTGTTGGACATGGTTCGTTCCATGATGAGTCGAGCTTCACTTCCCATTCACTTCTGGGGGTATGCTTTAGAGACTGCCGCCCATATCCTCAATCTTGTCCCAACTAAGAAGGTTGCGAAAACACCTTATGAGATGTGGACGGGGAAAGCTCCCTCGTTGGCACATATCAAGGTCTGGGGTTGTGAGGCTTTCGTTAGACGAGAGACTCAAGACAAACTCGCAGACAGAGGCGAAAGGTGTTTCTTCATTGGTTATCCCAAACAGTCCTTTGGATATCTATTCTACAGACCGAGCGAGGACGTGGTCTTTGTAGCTAGACGAGCGGTCTTTCGAGAGAGAGAGAGATCTCGTATTCAAAGAGGACAGTGGGAGTACCATTGATCTGGAAGAAATTCAAGAATCATCAGATGACGCAACCTTAGGAGAAACTAGCAACCAACATGAGGAAGAAGTTCCTGTTGGTCCGACAGATGTATCCTTACCTCTTAGGCGTTCTGGTAGGGTTAGCATGCCACCCGAGTTTTATGGGTTCCATATAACTTCGGATGGGGACACGCTTGTCAGTGATAGGACACTGATAAATTTGGATGAACCAGCTAATTACCAGGAAGCAGTGGCGGGCCCTGAGTCTGCCAAGTGGAAAGAGGCCATGGATAGCGAGATCAAGTCCATGTATGACAATCAAGTTTGGAACTTGGTTGACAATGTACCGGGTCGAAAGACAGTCGGGTGCAAATGGATCTTCAAGAAGAAGACCGACATGGACAGAAAGGTACACACTTTCAAGGCAAGACTGGTTGCGAAGGGCTTTACTCAAACCCCAGGGGTTGACTATGACGAGACCTTCTCACCAGTAGCTAAGATAAAGTCTATTAGGATTATGCTGGCCATAGCTGCATTTCATGACTATGAAATTTGGCAGATGGACGTCAAAACCGCTTTCCTTAACGGGAAGTTGACTGAGGATGTTTACATGAATCAGCCAGAGGGTTTTGTCGATGCAAAGTATCCTAATAAGGTGTGTAAGCTTGAGAGATCAATCTACGGATTGAAGCAAGCTTCTCGCAGCTGGAATCTTTGTTTCCATGAGAAAGTCAAAGAGTTTGGCTTCTCTAGGAGCGAGGATGAGTCCTGCGTATATGTCAAGGCTAGTGGGAGTATAGTCACATTTCTGGTGTTGTATGTCGATGACATACTGCTCATGGGAAACGATATTCCAACCTTGCAAGATGTCAAGGCTTGGCTTGAGAAATGTTTCGCCATGAAGGACCTAGGAGAGGCTGCCTATATTCTTGGGATTAGAATATTGAGAGATAGGAAGAAAAGGCTAATTGGACTTAGTCAGGGTACATACTTGGAAAAGGTACTGAAAAGATTTAGTATGGAAAATTCCAAGGAGGGAGAGCTACATATCCAAAGTAATGCGAAACTGAGTAAGACTCAAAGTCCGAGTACAAATGAGGAAATAGCTGAGATGAGTCGAGTACCATACGCTTCGGCTGTGGGATCGATCATGTACGCTATGATGTGTACTCGCCCTGACGTGGCCTTTGCCCTGAGCATGGTCAGTCGGTACCAGGGAAACCCTAGAAGGGCGCATTGGATAGCCGTAAAGAATATACTCAAGTATCTACGAAGGACAAAGAACATGGTGTTAGTCCTCGGTGGCAGTGATACCTTGAGAGTTGAAGGATATACAGATGCCAGCTTTCAGACGGATAGAGACAATGGTCAGTCTCAGTCTGGCTGGGTATTCCTTCTAAACGGAGGAGCGGTAACTTGGAAAAGTTCCAAGCAAGATACGGTGGCTGATTCTACTTGTGAGTCAGAGTATATAGCAGCAAGTGAAGCGTCAAAGGAAGCGGCTTGGCTAAATAACTTCATCGGTGACCTTGGAGTAGTCCCGAGTATTCAGGAGCCCGTGGAACTGTTCTGCGATAACGAAGGTGCGGTCGCCTTGACAAAGGAACCGCGGGACCATGGAAAGTCCAGACATATCGACAGAAAGTACCACTACATCAGACATAGGGTAGAAGAAGGTCACCTCCTTGTAAAGAGGGTATCATCGGAAGATAATCCTGCAGATCCCTTGACAAAGGCTCTGAGTAGGATTAAGCATAATCAACATGCTAGGAGCATTGGATTAAGAGATGATATAAGTTTTTGTAATTAGATAGGTTTCGAAACTTGTAACAATGTATTGTATTTGACTCTTGTGATTTAATAATAGAGATTTATTATGGTTTACTACTCTTGTCAATACTTTATCATTGTGTTTCATTTTGCATGTTTTTACTTCCTGAATAATTGGATTATTCAAATATCCACAGTCGATTACACTTCAAGGGAGTAAGTGTGAAGTAAGACTGTCATGAATTGGTAATAGATTGTCTAAGGAGTTAGACATTGCAATGGGATTGCTGCACTATTCGTGAGTACTTAGAAATGGAGATTTGAGTATTGGATAAACCCGCGCTCAATAGATTGCTTCATGGATTTTATCACGAGCAATGTTGAGACGATAATATCTTTTGATCTTTAAGCTAAGACATATGAGTTATGATTTGCTAGACAGTTGTTCATTGGTAATACGAAAACGCATCGGTAACTCGGTGTTATAAAACGTATTGTTGTGAGTAATTTGTCTGGTAAAAGACATAAGTATATGAGTCAAAGCTTATTCGTCCCTTGACCCTAACGGGGAACAGATATCTGTAGGCCTCTCGATGATTTTGAAGTTGACTAAAATGGTTGGCCAACCGGGACTAAATTGGTAGTCTAAGAGTCATATGCAAATCGGAAATCAAGGAACAGTGAATCAGACCGGATTGATTTTATCCATGTCTTGAGTCTGAAAATATCTTGTTGGACGAAGGATCATCGGATCACTTATCTTTGGACAGAACTGATTAGATCAGAGTTTGGCACTGGTTTCTAGGAAGCTACAAGTGCTGGTTAATTAGAGGCTAAATTGGTAATTATAGTCATAGACTTATCCAAGTGGGAGACTGTTGGATTAGGTGTCTAAGCCATGACTAATAATTAGTATTTACCTAATTAATAGAAGCACAGTCCATTTGGGTTGCCCTCATGGCTGGAGGTTTGGTAGAAAATTCGGTAGAGAGAAAGGTTGATTTATTATGGGATTAATAAATCAACAGGAATTAAATATACGGTTTATTAATATATTAAAGTCATAATATATTAATTAGAAACTATATTAATTAATTAGGAATTAATCCCGAATTAATTGGATTTAATTTGAGGATTAATTAATTAATTAAAGGTGCAGGGACTGATGTAATACCATAAATTTTAATTACGATAGAATTATATTAATTTTAATATAAACGAGCTTAGATGAGTTAAAACATGAGTTAAGATATCTAGAAACTAATCTAATAAAAGTAGGATGCTAAAAAGAGTAAAAAGAAACAACTTGGATGTTTAAAAAGGTCAAAACCGGGTCGAGTATAGCAACCCGGGTCGAGTTAAAGTGAAATAAAAATGGAAAAGTATCAAACCGGGTCGTGTTATACAACCCGGGTCGTGTTCGGCAGAAACCCGGGTCGGGTCAATAAACCCGGACCGTGTGAGATTTGAATCGAAGGCGGTGAATGCGTGACGTAAACCGGGGCGGGTTCAGAAACCCGGGTCGGGTTCTGACCAACCCGGGGCGGGTTCTGCAACCCGGGGCGGGTTCCTGTGCAGGTATAAATACCCAATTGGACCTCATTTCGTCATTTTACGAACTTTCAGACCCCATGGACGATTTTCAGACCCCAACCTGCGATTTTTGAGCCTAGTAATCGAGGGTTTATCGTGAGAAAAGCTTAGGGAGTTGGATTTAACACTTGAATTACGTTCTTGAGCACTTGGTTTCAAAGGTTAGTGATTTTGATTTCTAGGGTTTTAAACCCTAGATTCTTGAATCCGATTTTCTGCTTGAAGTAGCTTAATTATTGTTGATAGATAGTTAATATGTGTTGTGTTGAGTCTCTATTATAGTTATTATCATATTCCTACGGTTGATTTAAAAAGAAACCATAAAAATTTGAGAATCATGAGTAAAGAGTGTATGATGTTCATAGATTGTGATCTTATTAGCTATTGATTCTTGATCTAATGAGTTAGATGTGGTTAAATTGTCTTGAGAATGTTGAGGTATGATATGTGATGTTGTTTTGAGCAGATACACAGAGGAGGGAAAGAGATACACGAAGCACGGGTGGACCATTGATTGAACAGACATCAGGTGAGTAGTTATAATTCAATATAAATAGTTTGATTATAATTAAATTGACTTATTGCACATCTTAATTGGTTGAGATAACCAATTAACATGGATTAAACGAGATTAAGAAATTCTTGTTAAATCTGATTGCTGAGATTGATTGAGTACACCAAATGACTGAGATAGTCATCGAAATAGAGATCAGTAATTTGAGTTGTGGAAATTATGATAATTATCAGTTTGATTTCTAAACTTTGATAGTTCTTCTCACTGAGCTTAATTAGCTCATGTAAATAGTTATATATTGTGTTATAGGTGACAGAGGTAAGAATATTGCTGAGGGATGATCCGACTGGACATGGGACTTGACTTTTTGACTAGTTGTAAATCATGATATACTTTTTGTATAGTTTTGTAAAAACAATCTTTTGTAACCCAGTTTTTGGGACACGTTTGTTATGTACTTGTTCTTTTGATAACTACTTGTACTGCTGTTGCTTAATCTTGATTACACCATGAACCATTGTGGTTATTTTGAGTAATTATTGGTGTAATTCAGAGATAAGAAACTGAGTGTTACAAGTTGGTATCAGAGCAAGGGTTTGAGTGAATTAGACTTTAAAGAGTAAACTCTAAACTCAAACTATTAAAGAGAAGTCCCATCTTGTCCTTATGTAATCATTCCTTAAAACACACATTATGAGTATGTGTGTTATATCGAGAATTTTGATGAGATATGTGATACGAAAAGAGTATTGAGATAAACGAGATTATAACGAGTTAAATTTCTTTTCAGCCTCATTATGAGTTCTGGAAAGGAGAAAGAGGGAGGTGATCACCGAGATGAGCATTCGGGATCACAAGATCAAAGACTGGGGCGCCAGTCTGAAGGCGAGAGACCGCCTGAGTTAACAACATCACTGCAAGAGTTGATTGCTGCAGAGGTAGCAAAAGCAGTTAAAAGTTTATTGCCTACTTTAGTGAGACCTCAGACGGAGGTGACGGATAGAGATGATCGAGACAGACCTCCTATCACACCTGTTGTTGGGAGGGGGCAGAGAGAGCCGGTTACTATACATACTGAAGTTGGAGGATCGGGTGAACCAAAAGGTTGTAGTTATGAGACGTTCCGCAAGTGTAAACCGAATGATTTCTTTGGTACTGATGATCCTATTATTGCACGAAATTGGCTGACACATATCGAGAAAGTCTTCCGTACGAGCAAGTGTGCGGAAAAAGATAAAGTTGAGTTTGCTACAAACTGTCTGCACAAAGATGCTCAATTCTGGTGGGAGAATATAAACCTTGATATAGAGAAAGGATTGGAACCAGAACCAACTTGGGAGGAGTTCAAAATGAAGTTTATGAAGGAGTATTGTTCAAATACTGCAATGAAAAGTTTGGAAGAAGATTTTCTGAGATTGCAGCAGGGAACGCGGTCAGTACAGGAGTATACGACAGAGTTCAATGAGAAAGCCAGATTTGCTGCTCATCAGGTGGATACTGAAGAAAGAAAGATTGATAGGTATCTGTGGGGATTGAGGACCCAGATACGAGAGTTTTTACAGAGTTCCAGTTTTACAACTTATCAGCAGATCGTTGAGGCAGCTAAATCTCGAGAAAAAGAACTGCGGATGCAAGATAGTGAAAGGAAGGGGGACCAAGGAAGCGGAGGCCAGAAGAGGAAATGGGAAGGAAAACCTGAGGGTAGTTTTCAAAAACAGCCAGTTCCGAGTTATCAATATCGAGGCGATCCAAGAAAGACTGAGAACAAGTGGTGTGAAAAATGTCATCGAAAACATGCTGGAAATTGTGATACGAGCACCCCGTCTCTTATGTGTTATCAATGCGGGAAGACAGGGCATATGGATCGAGATTGTTTGGAGAAAAATCGTGTGTGTTTCAATTGTGGGGAAAGTGGTCATATTCGCCCGGATTGCCCAAAGCCGAGAACTGATTCACGTCGTGAGACTCCGAGGACGGGACGAGGAGATAATCGGGGCGATAGACGAGATAGAGGCGGTGGGAATGTTAGAACTCGAGCTTTCCAGATGACAGTGGAGGAGGCTAGAGAGCGACCAGATGTGATTACAGGTATTTTTAGCCTGAACTATCTTCGAGCTCGTATGGTGTTTGACTCTGGTGCATCGATTTCTTTTATATCTGTACCTTTCGCGTCTCGAATTAATGTACCGATGTCTAAAATGAGTGAGAGTCTGATAGTTGATATTGCTGACGGGAGAGATGTTATAGTAAACACTCAGTATACAAATTGTCGGCTTGAAATCAATGGGATTTCTTTCCTTATTGATTTGAAGCCGATGAATACTCGTGCGTTTGATGTAATAGTTGGAATGGACTGGTTAGATAATAATAGGGCAAATATGGATTGTCACGGAAAGATTATTTCCGTGAGAACTCCGAGCGGGTCGCAGACGTTAATACGAGGTGAACGCCGTTTCAACATATTCCGGTTGTATCTTTTGCGAGAGCGCGAAGGTATACCGAAAGAGGTGCTCTTTTGTTTATGACACATGTTGCCCCAATTGAAACCGAACATCCCACTGTGAAGGATGTTGAGATAGTAAGAGATTTTGTTGATGTTTTTCCTGACGATCTTCCGGGCTTACCGCCAAATCGTCAATTGGAGTTTGTTATCGATTTAGTTCCTGGAGCGAAACCAATAGCTCGAGCACCCTATCGATTGGCGCCGTCCGAGATGGAGGAATTAAAGAAACAACTACAAAAACTTTTGGATCGCGGTTTTATTCGTCCGAGCTCATCTCCGTGGGGTGCGCCGATACTGTTTGTTCGAAAGAAGGATGGTTCTATGCGTATGTGCATAGACTATCGTGAGTTAAACAAAATTACTGTGAAGAATCGTTATCCCTTACCGAGAATAGACGATTTGTTCGATCAATTGGAGGGAGCAGAGTATTTTTCGAAGATTGATTTGAGGTCGGGATATCATCAGCTAAGAGTAAGAGAATCTGACGTCCCGAAGACAGCATTTCGCACCCGGTACGGTCATTACAAGTTTTTAGTAATGCCGTTCGGTTTGACGAATGCCCCGGCGGCTTTTATGGATCTGATGAATCGAGCTTGTCATCCATTTTTAGACAAGTTCGTGATAGTGTTTATTGACGATATCTTAATTTATTCCAAGAGCCGGGAGGAGCATAAACAACATTTACAGTTGATTTTAAATCTTCTTCGTAAAGAAAAATTGTATGCAAAATTTTCGAAGTGCGAGTTTTGGATGCAAGAGATCCAGTTTCTTGGTCATGTGATAAATAGAGAAGGAGTTAAAGTGGACCCTGCCAAGATAGAAGCAGTGATGAGTTGGGCACCACCCAAAAATCCGACTGAGGTTCGGAGCTTTTTGGGATTAGCTGGATATTACCGACGATTTATTGAGAAATTTTCGAGTATTGCCTTGCCCTTAACAAAGCTGACCAGAAAGACAGAGAAGTTTATCTGGGCTGAAGCACAACAAGAAGCTTTTGAAAAACTGAGACAGGCGTTATGCGAAGCTCCGGTGTTAGCTTTACCTCAAGGTGTGGAAGACTTTGTCCTTTTTACCGATGCTTCACAGATCGGTCTTGGATGTGTATTAATGCAAAGGGGACGAGTAATTGCGTATTCGTCTCGACAGTTAAAGCCTCATGAGCAAACTTATCCAGTACACGATTTGGAGTTAGCCGCCATTGTTTTTGCACTAAAAATCTGGCGACATTACCTTTATGGTGTGAAGTTCCAGATATATTCAGATCATAAGAGTTTAAAATATCTGTTTGATCAAAAAGAGCTGAATATGAGACAACGAAGATGGATGGATCTTTTGAAAGATTATGAGTGTGAAATACTTTACCATCCTGGTAAAGCAAATGTAGTGGCAGATGCGTTAAGCCGAAAAGAACCGCCTATTCGAATCGTTTCAGCTCGAATGAGAGTGGTTAGTAAATTACCAGAAATGATTCAACGTGCCCAGAGAGAAGCCAATGACATGAAGAGTGAGAGAATGGTTGGCTATATAGATAAACTAGTTGAAAATGCACAAGGAGTAAAGATTTTTCAGGGACGAGTGTGGGTCCCAAAACACGAAGACACGAGACAGCTGTTACTTGAAGATGCACATTGTACACGGTATTCAATCCATCCAGGTAGTACAAAGATGTATAGAAGTTTAAAGCCGTTTTACTGGTGGCCGGGAATGAAACGTGATGTTGGGAGATATGTGGAGAAGTGTCTGACTTGTTTACAAGTCAAGGCAAATCATCAGAGACCATACGGGTTAGTTCAACCACTACCTGTACCGAAGAAAAAGTGGGATGAGATTTCTATGGACTTTATCACCAAATTACCCCGAACTCCAAGAGGGTTCGATTCAATATGGGTAATTGTTGATAGGTTGACTAAATCAGCACAATTTATTCCTATACGAGAAGATTACCAAGCGTCCAAATTAGCAGAGATCTATGTTAGAGAGGTGATGAAACGACACGGAGTACCTACCTCTATAGTCTCCGATCGTGATAGTCGTTTTACTTCTCATTTTTGGCAAAGTTTTCAAAAACATTTGGGAACTAAAGCCTTAATGAGTACGGCTTATCATCCGCAGACTGATGGTCAAACCGAGAGAACTATTCAGACGTTAGAAGATATGCTTAGAGCTTCGATGATTGATTTTGGAGGTAGTTGGGACGATCATCTACCTTTAGCCGAATTTACATATAACAATACCTATCATTCCAACATACAAATGGCACCTTTTGAAGCTTTATATGGTGCACCGTGCCGAACACCAACTTGCTGGACAGAGATGGGAGAGAAACCATTGGCGGGACCAGAAATTGTAGCTGAAACTGAAGAAAAGATACAAATCATTCGTGAGCATATGCGAGTAGCTCAAAACCGCCAAAAACAATATGCAGACAAGAGAAGAAAGCCATTAAAGTTCCAAGTTGGAGACATGGTGATGTTAAAAGTGTCCCCGTGGAAGGGAGTAATTCGTTTTGGTAAAAGAGGGAAGTTGAGCCCGAGATTTATCGGACCCTTTCAAGTCTTAGAAAGGATTGGAGCAGTTGCATACAAACTTGAACTTCCTGATGAGTTACGAAGTATTCACAATGTGTTCCACGTGTCACACCTTAGAAAAACATTACATGATAAAGCTATACAAATACCCTTGGCCGGAGTTCAGTTAGACGAGAAATTGAGATATCAAGAGATGCCGGAAAGGATCTTAGATAAAAAGATCAAAAAGTTGCGGAATAAAAAGATTGGCGTAGTCAAAGTACAATGGCGACATCATAGGGGAACAGATGTCACTTGGGAAGCCGAGGATGAGATGCGGTCAAAATATCCCTTTTTGTTTCAAGAGATTCCGAGGACGGAATCTTCTGAAGGGGGTAAGAATTTGTAATACCATAAATTTTAATTACGATAGAATTATATTAATTTTAATATAAACGAGCTTAGATGAGTTAAAACATGAGTTAAGATATCTAGAAACTAATCTAATAAAAGTAGGATGCTAAAAAGAGTAAAAAGAAACAACTTGGATGTTTAAAAAGGTCAAAACCGGGTCGAGTATAGCAACCCGGGTCGAGTTAAAGTGAAATAAAAATGGAAAAGTATCAAACCGGGTCGTGTTATACAACCCGGGTCGTGTTCGGCAGAAACCCGGGTCGGGTCAATAAACCCGGACCGTGTGAGATTCGAATCGAAGGCGGTGAATGCGTGACGTAAACCGGGGCGGGTTCAGAAACCCGGGTCGGGTTCTGACCAACCCGGGGCGGGTTCTGCAACCCGGGGCGGGTTCCTGTGCAGGTATAAATACCCAATTGGACCACATTTCGTCATTTTACGAACTTTCAGACCCCATGGACGATTTTCAGACCCCAACCTGCGATTTTTGAGCCTAGTAATCGAGGGTTTATCGTGAGAAAAGCTTAGGGAGTTGGATTTAACACTTGAATTACGTTCTTGAGCACTTGGTTTCAAAGGTTAGTGATTTTGATTTCTAGGGTTTTAAACCCTAGATTCTTGAATCCGATTTTCTGCTTGAAGTAGCTTAATTATTGTTGATAGATAGTTAATATGTGTTGTGTTGAGTCTCTATTATAGTTATTATCATATTCCTACGGTTGATTTAAAAAGAAACCATAAAAATTTGAGAATCATGAGTAAAGAGTGTATGATGTTCATAGATTGTGATCTTATTAGCTATTGATTCTTGATCTAATGAGTTAGATGTGGTTAAATTGTCTTGAGAATGTTGAGGTATGATATGTGATGTTGTTTTGAGCAGATACACAGAGGAGGGAAAGAGATACACGAAGCACGGGTGGACCATTGATTGAACAGACATCAGGTGAGTAGTTATAATTCAATATAAATAGTTTGATTATAATTAAATTGACTTATTGCACATCTTAATTGGTTGAGATAACCAATTAACATGGATTAAACGAGATTAAGAAATTCTTGTTAAATCTGATTGCTGAGATTGATTGAGTACACCAAATGACTGAGATAGTCATCGAAATAGAGATCAGTAATTTGAGTTGTGGAAATTATGATAATTATCAGTTTGATTTCTAAACTTTGATAGTTCTTCTCACTGAGCTTAATTAGCTCATGTAAATAGTTATATATTGTGTTATAGGTGACAGAGGTAAGAAGATTGCTGAGGGATGATCCGACTGGACATGGGACTTGACTTTTTGACTAGTTGTAAATCATGATATACTTTTTGTATAGTTTTGTAAAAACAATCTTTTGTAACCCAGTTTTTGGGACACGTTTGTTATGTACTTGTTCTTTTGATAACTACTTGTGCTGCTGTTGCTTAATCTTGATTACACCATGAACCATTGTGGTTATTTTGAGTAATTATTGGTGTAATTCAGAGATAAGAAACTGAGTGTTACAACTGAAACTGTAATTATTCAATAGTTGAGTAAGTGACAGTGGGAGTGACCAGTGTGGAAATCGATTTTATATATATATATATATATATATATATATATATATATATATATATATATATATATATATATATATATATATATATATATATATATATATATAAATCGATTTTGGTATATAATAGGATAAATAGGAATTTGAATTATAAGATAAAAGGTTTATCTTATTTGAATTCAAAAAGGTTTATCCTTGAGGCTTATCAACTGGTTATTCTGTAACTATAAATAGGGGTCCCTGGAACCCTATTTTCTGCGCCACTTTTGACCTAGAGTCTCTCTAGAATTTTCGATCCATATACTTCTCAGCTTGGGTGTGACTTTCATTTGAGGCAGGATATTTTTGCTGCTCAGCTTCCAAGAAATAAAGGTTGGTTTTTCTGTTTTGATCTTTAGTTTCTTTTATTGGCCTTTAGGTTTTTGTTATATGTTCAATTAGAAGAAAACATATATCCTTATAGGTTGCATGTGAACTTAGGTTATTTAGTTCATGGTTTGCAGAAAACCTTTCAATATATATATATATATATATATATATATATATATATATATATATATATATATATATATATATATATATATATATATATATATATATATATATATATGTTTTCACTATCACACAAAATGAATATCGACTTCATGAAAAAGGGTCACGTCATGAAATGGGTTTTGTAGTGGAGTACCCGCTGCAGAAGGGATGTGTGAACGAAGTGAATAGTTTATTTTTGTAGAACAGTTTTCTTGTGGCGATTATTTCCTTTTGGTGGGCGTCGAATAGTTTTTTTTTATGATTATTTTTCTTTCTAAAGACGAAGAATATGTATAATCAATGTGATCATTTTGGGTGGTGGTGGTGTGTTTATATGTGCGGTCGTTTGTGGTGGTAGTGTGGTTGTAGATAATGCCTTCAATGATAGAATACCTCGTATGATATGAATATAAATATTATTATATAAAAATTATGTTGCTATTATGAATAATAGACGTATGTAGGTTACCTATAGTGGTAAAATGAGTATAGTATGTTGCTATTGTGGATTAAAAATATATTATGTTGTCGTTATGTATAAAAAAAGTGTGTTGTTATTTTGGATAAAAAATAAAGTACATTGTTGTTAAAAGTACATTGTTGTTATGGATAAAACAAAATTATGTAGCTATTATGGATAAAAATGTAATTACATTTCCTATACTGGTAAAAGAAAAGAGTAAATTATGTTGTTATTATAGATAAAAAGTAGAGTATGTTGCTATTATGTATTAAAATAAAGTGTGTTGCTACTATGAATAAAAAAGTAAACTTAATTGTTATTATAGATAAAAATAAACTACATTTCTATGATGGATAAAAATATAGATATGTTGCCATTGTACATTAAAAATGTAGGTACATTCCCGATACAGGTTCAAATGTAAAGTATCTTTCTATTAAGGATTGCAAATAAAGTATGTAAATATGTTGCTATAATGTATATTTTTCAATAATGTGCATTACCTTTATATGTTCTCTAGTTTTGATTATTTTATGGTAAAATGAGTAAATATGTTGTCATATTCGTCTCTATGTTTTTTTTATTAATTATATATGTTTGTTTTTAAATCCTTTTAGGCATATGTAGAAATGCAAGAAAAAAAAAACAAAACGTTAACCCATTGGACACCCCCCACCTAGTTTCATATTTGTTGTGTTTGGCGTTTTTTCAAGATTTATGTTTATTGTGTTTGTGGAATATGTATAGAATAATTTTTAGATTTATGACTACTTTTTGTATTCTATTAAACTAGATTTAATGTTTGTTGTATTGGCTATTTGTATCCTTTATATAGAAAATATATGGGTTCTATGAAAATTTCACAATATTTTAAACAACCAATTTACCAACATTAGTGACAGAATGCTGTCAATAAAATAATCTGTTGGATATCTGTCATATAATATTTGCTGACTTTCTCTTTCTAAAATATTTGTCGAAAATACAGTAAATGGTTCTATTGGAAATGCATCACTAAAGGTTTGGTGGTAAATACTGATGGATATATTTTGTCGGTAAAGTGTCACTAAATATGTCGGAAATCTGTCACGAAAATGACCACCTGTTTTGGCAACGATTTTTTTCCAGAGAGAAAGCTGTAGGTAAAGCGTTGTCCACGATTTGACCATCAAATTTGCCCATGTTTGTAGTCATGTAATCATACCTGAATCACATTTCTTGTAATAAATTCGTTAACTAAAATAATGCGTTTTTTAACTTTCGTAGAATGACATTAATTTTATTTAAGAAAATACTATCATGCAAGGATTTAGAACGAGAAAAGCCAAAACAACTACAAAAACCATAAAGGATATCTGAAGGAGCTAAGATCGGATCGCAACACCAGTCACTCCCTTTAAGATTTGAGAATTTTGACTTATGCTTAAACCTAAGAAATTAACGGGCTGAATATCTCTTAGAAGTTTGGGGATGGGTATTATTATATGTCTTAAAATACCCAAATTGTTAATAATTATCGAAGGGTCATCATTAGTACCAAAACGTAGACTGCACATGTTTAAAATCCAAGTCCAAATTAAAATCCTGGCGTATTCATATGAAATGAAGATGTCTGATTCAATTTTGATCGTATTGTTACAAAATAAGCAGGAAGTGAAAGCAAGAGTCACACCAATAATAGAAATATTCGTCTTGGTGGGAAGACAACCCATCCAAATATGTCATACCAGCATAGTAGGTTTTTTGGCACCCAATTATTCCAATTTGAGCCACTATTTCCGAAAGAGAGAATCTTACTCTCGATCAAAGCTTTGAAAGAACTGACTATGAATCGACTAGAAAGATAATTAGGAAACTAAATTCAACTTAATTATCTCACTCAGCTGATAATTTTGTGTTATGAACCAAACTCAATGAGTGAATCAACTCAGTACGTAGACAGTAGACTCTCTCCCGTCAGGGATAGACCTTCTTCAATTCCATTACCACTCATATGTAGAAAGACGAAAAGGTATATCTATCAAAAAGCAAGCAGACCTTAATCATTTCCAAGGAAAATAGTTGTGGAAAGTGATAGAGAGAGGAGCCATAGTGATCAAAAAACCTCTCTATCATAAGATATTATCCCCACGACCACTTTTTTTTTTTTTTTTTTTTTTTTTTTTTTTTTTTTTTTTTTGCAGAAAACACTATTAAGAGACATGGGATTTTTGGAAAGATCATTACTTTTATCAATGTTTACCAGACTCCCGATTTGCAAATGCTGACATCCAAAGGAGACTTCTCAAACTACAAATGGCCACGATGACATTAGACCAAAGGATGTCTACCACGGTCTTGAATCTATACACCGATTCGCCAACAAAGAATGATTCACAGCTCTTAATTAACCAATCCCGAGACCACCAGAATGAATAGGAGCCAAGCTTTTATTTCAGTCGTCCGAAGCAAGTATATTGAAGCATCTTACCCACCTTAAAGGAACTTTCTGCACATGTTTTCGAGAGTATTGATCACCATGGAATTAAGGAGCTCATAATGTTTTGTATAACTTTCTTGTAATGTCGAGAGACAATAATATGTTAGTCTAATTAAGACCGGTTTATTTGTTGAATTAAAATTTGTTATATATTCTTCATATGTCAGTTTTGTTGTATTTTTTGTCGCGTGAATAACTAAAACCCTTAATTTTCTTTTTCTAGATAGGTACTATAAAACCCTTAATTTTAACCCTATTACTTATATATTAACACCACATGAACATATGGTTATAACGAGCCACAAATAATTTGGTTGGTATCGTAGGTCTAGCTTCTCATAACACACATATACTAACACAACAAATGTACATATGCATACATATTTGCATGTTTATAAGAAGACATAAGTTTATGATACTGTTTATCATAATCGAATGTCGTAATCATAATTATATATAAGTAAAGAGATAATGTATTGGTCTCTAGTGGCATATTATTTCCAACAACAATATAATTTTTCTAAAGTAATAAGCATTGAATTAGCTCATCAATTCCCTTAGATTTCGGATATTGCATGGAATACTTTACGAGATTTTTTAAAGTAAAACCTAATACTTAACGAGAAAAAGTTAAAGATGGTAAAGGAATCAAGTCTCAAACTTATTCACTTTTTTACTTTTCATCCTTTTCCTCCCTTTCTTTCCTACGCCCACGTCCACATAAAGAAATTATGGCCCCCTCCCCACCCTACCCCACCCCAACCCACCCCTAGGTTTCTTGAAGTGTCATTTTCACACATATACTTCATATACCATATACAGCCATATACTCTTCACTAATTCATACTCTCTAGCTCCATCTTTCTCCATTAAACAACTAACGCATCTCAAGAAATCTTGACTATAACTACAAGATTGCAGCAACATAAAGAAGGAGAGAAGGTTGAGAGCTTTGCAAGTGAAAATGGAGTTCTTTCCTGCACAACCCGACCTATCTCTTCGAATCAGCCCACCCAACACCCAACCCACATCTATAACTTGGAGAACGTCAAATCCACCTAATCAAGATCATGATTTGGATTTGGGTCATTTCTGGAAGAGAGCTTTAAACTCCCAAAACCACCATCATGGCTCAACAACAAGATCAGACGCTTCTTTCGGTCTCTACGAACCTTACCCAACCCATTCGAATGATTCCGGCCTGACCCAGAACACAACCACGACAAATCTATATCACCATAACCAGGGACAAAGCTCAGAGCAAGGGTTATTGCAACCTATAAGAGGAATTCCTGTTTTTTACCAAAATACCCATCCAAATTTTCAGATACTAGCTCAATATCCTCATCATCACCAAAATAACCAGCCTTCATTCGATTCTTGCACTGTTGCTACTACTAGTAGTTCATCATCTTTAACTCATGGCAGTAGTTTTAACAATATTGGGCGATCAAGATACTTGTCTTCAAGGTTTCCTGCTAAGCGTAGCGTGAGAGCTCCGAGGATGCGATGGACGACTACCCTTCATGCTCGCTTTGTCCATGCTGTTGAGCTCTTGGGTGGCCATGAAAGTATGTTCTATAATTTTACTATAATCACTTCTATGGGATTAAAGACAACTTCTATTCCAAAATTGGTTCTTTTGGCTTTCTTTGCATTTCATTTACGAATATGTTTGTGTTATGGACTAATTAGGAGCAACACCAAAGTCAGTTCTTGAGCTAATGGATGTGAAGGATCTCACTTTAGCCCATGTCAAATCCCACTTGCAGGTAAGCTTGCTACCTACCTCCCTTTTTTTCAATTATCTCAAATGGTGTTTTATGTCTAATCTATCTACTATTTGTATTTTTAACTATTTATTGATTGCCATGTTCTAGAATTATGTTTGCTAATTTGTTAATTTCAAATACAAATTGCAAAATAATTAACACTTGATCAGCCGGTAAAGTTAACACAAACGCTCTACTCGACACAGAAGAGTACTAATTTTCGATCCATAGTAGTATATTTTTGGTTAGTTCTTTTAGTCAACTTTAAGTGTTTTTTCTTTTGGTATATCTAGAACACATTCATTCTTTAGGAAAACAATGTAAAATGTGCTATTTAGATTACGTATATATGCAAGCAAATTAGGTTGATGATATATATTTTAGTTTTTCATCATTCATTATATATAATACATATGAGGCATCTCTTTTTATTTGTATTGACTTTTAACTTTTAGACAGTGAGAAGAACTTTGCAATTTCAGAATAAAACAAATCAATATTTTAAAATAAATTCAAATCATACTGTATTTTCCAATGCAGAGACTCATCTTTTGCACTTATAACCTCGTTCTTCATTTCATCTTCTTCTCCTGTTACTGGATCTGATGGCTCTGCAGAGTCACAGCTTTGAAAATCAGCTTTTTTTTTTTCTTTCCACGACACATGTTACTAAAAATTATTACTTATTTTATATATATATATATATATATATATATATATATATATATATATATATATATATATATATATATATATATATATATATATATATATATATATATATATATATATATATAGGAATGGCTAGAGAGACACCTATTTTTACCAAAAAGACACCTTTTAAATAACTGTAATCATAATGAAATAATTATGTAATCATTATTTTAAAAAAAATATTTTTTTCTTTTAATATGAAAAATAATGAAAATCTGATATCAGCTCAATTTAAATAAAAAAAAACTCAACCTAATATTAAAGCCCACTAATAACCCTAGATGCTATATATATATATATATATATATATATATATATATATATATATATATATATATATATATATATATATATATATATATATATATATATATATATATATATATATATATATATATATATATATATATATATATATATATATATATATATGTATGTGTGTGTATACACAAGAAGACAAAGCCTGTTGAACTGAAAACGAAGAGATATAGCAGAAGCCAAGACAAGTGTACACACAGTCCACTGTGCAATTGAGTGTATTTATTAGGTTTGAATTGAATAACAACATTAATAATTCTCTCCTTTTCAGAGGTGAACTTGAGATATGGGAAAGTACAAAAAAGGGCCATCATTTGTCAATGATATTATGATATATGTATACATATTCTTAACCACAGATGTTGACCATGGTTTAGTCCAGTGATTGAATTGTCTTTCACTTGTATAGACATGCTCCCTAGAATAGATCCGTTTGTTCTATTTTA
The DNA here is from genome assembly GCA_023525715.1 of Cichorium intybus. Classification (NCBI taxonomy): domain Eukaryota; kingdom Viridiplantae; phylum Streptophyta; class Magnoliopsida; order Asterales; family Asteraceae; genus Cichorium; species Cichorium intybus. Next base: position 32,125,191 of record CM042017.1, on the reverse strand, counting down.
CATTTTCTTTATGCATGGTCTCTCACACACACACACACACACACACACATATATATATATATATATATATATATATATATATATATATATATATATATATATATATATATATATATATATATATATATAATATTGCTGTTATTTGTTCGCATTGGTACCTACCTTTTTATGATGCATAAAGCACATTCACGTATTGCTTTCTTTTACTTTTACAACATGGTAAAAGTATGTTAAAAAGATATAATATTTTGTATATAAAGAAGAGATAAGGAGATAAAAATGAATAATATGTTTGTTTCATAATAGTTTAATTGTGTTACATTATCGTATAAAGTCTATTAGTTAGTTTCTAAGAGAGGATAATTTTTTTTACTCTTGTTTTGCAGATGTATCGAACTGTAAAGACTACTGATAAAGCATTGGTTCCATCAGGTTAATTAGGCCTCTTATTTGCTTGTATCTTATATATGTATATCTTCTTGTCCAACGTTTTTTATTAACTTGTGAACTATAATTTTTCATCTTTGATTAGCACAATCAGAAGTTTTCGAGAACGCTGTATCAGGGGATACTTCTGGTGACATAATGGTTGACATTCAAATTCAAAGAAAAGAGTTATCAGCCGAACGTGGTGGAAGATCTAGTGTCCATCAAGATATAGATTTTCATTATGTTCGTTGGAGCAATTCGTCAAGGTGTGAAACTAACGCTACTTGAGTGTTTACTACTAAATTTGATGTTTCTTGAAATGCAAAATGTAGTATTTATTCATGATAAATATATTATCGCAAAAGGATCTGAAGTACATGCCATGATTCGGAACAAATTTAGAGAGCTTGACCAACAAGTTTAGAATAGTTAAATTGTCTGACCAAGTTCACTGTTCATCAGTTGCCGTATGTACAAATGTACAATTTAAACATGTTTGCTGACCAGGATAATTCAGGAATTCTCTTTGGGTTCTTTACAATTGTCCTTCAATTCAAGTTCTACTTTCATTCACATTTCACTATCAATAATCCCTATATTACTTGTATATCAT